>ML677350.1:846629-965158 GCA_007922305.1 Dermatemys mawii
GATGATGAAGGGGAGGACGAAGAGGATGAAGATGATGAAGGGGAGGACGAAGAGGAAGAACAACAACAGCTGCAGGAGAGGGGGCAGGGAGAACAGGAATCATTGCCTTCTAAGAAGATTCTTGATTCTCATGTAAATATGTGTTGAGGGATAGCCAATAATCCCTTTTTGGGAGTAGGGGAAGGAGGTATGAAATGGGGGGAAGCTGTTGTGACCTTGAAGAAAACAAGTGGAGGGGTAGGGGTAGGAGTAAGTGTGTGGGGGAGAACAATACCTCAGGAATGTTTGGTGGTGATCTGAAGAATATTAGCAGGAAAATCTTCCATCATTTTCTGTAATCACGACAGTCCTGCCTGGAGCCATAGTCAAAGGGTTTGCTGTACAAGCTTTCTCCTCACAGCTTAGCTAGTGCAGAGTGCAGCACCCCCTGCCACTCTGGTCCTGGGTTCACACTTCCCACCCCTTCACAAGTTCTGACAGTGCAGAGAAGTACCCACCTGCGGCACCCTCGCTGTGCCAGGTCTGTTGCCCTTCCCTACACATTCCTGCACCCACAGCTCTGCCGGCGCTCTGCAGAATGAGCTGGGATCTGACTTGCGTTGTTTCAGGACTCTACTCCCGTGTCTCCTTCTCCTCCTTCTGTGGATGTTGCCACGTTCCTCGCCTTCCCATCTCCAGAGAAACTGCTGCGACTAGGGCCCAAATGCTCTGCTCTGATAACTCAGCAGGTAGGTGGGTCAGTGGCTGCTGTGCGGATGGTGTGGTTGGTATGACGAGTGCTGGGATAAATTGTTTAACTGCCAGAGGTGATCTTTTCCTGGAGTCTCTGACCTGGATTAGGTTCCTCCCCTTGTCCAAATGAACAGAATGGAGGCAGACACTCAACTTGAAGCTGCTCATCTATGAAGCAATATGGTACCAGCACAGCAGCGGTGTTTCATGGCATGATTTATGCCTCCACGTGCATCATGATACAGCCATGACAGGAACTGTCCTGTCCATCCAGTTGGAGGCCATTGTTGCACTGCTCATTGTTGCTTCTGTAGCAATCATATCTCCTCTGCCCTCATTCTGCCATGCACCTAATGGCTCCTGCTTTTTGTCTCTTCCAGACAGACACATCTGATACAGAGAAGGTGGTTCTGGCTCTCCTAAAGATCTCTTCGGTGTTCAAAGATGAAGCTACAGTGAAAACAGCAGTGCATGAAACAACAGGTGATGCAGTCTGTGTCTCCATGCAAAGGTGTGGGCTGAAGGAACCTAACTTGCAGCTGTGGCTTCTAAAGAGACCTGGGATGGCCTCCCTGGACCATGCCATTTTTTTGGTACTTCAGTCTCGCACCGTGGCCAGAGGAAGGCAGATCTGTCTTGTAGTTTGCCACATTATGCAGTGCTGTTCTGGGGGGAGTGAGGGTGTGGCATCCCTTTCAAGTCTCTTGCACTGATTTACACAACTTGCTATTGCCATTAACAGACTCCTGGTGGGTAGGCAAGATAGAAACCACTAAAGGGCTGTTCTGTGCACACCAATAATGTCCCGCGTCACTGAGGTCACAACCCATGGTCAGTTGTATCAAAGGCTGTTGCAAGGTTCAGTATGACCAAAATGGCCAGCTGAGCTTCCTCTGCGGTCAGCAGGAGATCATGCATGACTCTGCTAATCTCTGCCTCTCCTCCTGCGGGTGGTTGGCACCCATGATGAGACTCGGTCCACGTGCACCTGGAACTGAATACTCTTCGCCTTCCCTAGGAAGTTCAGGTCATATCTGACAATTGCTGCAGTGTCAAGAGATGGTTTCTTCACAGTGAGGCGACTGTGTTGAAGGAGGGCTGAGGGAAACATCGATAACATCTGATAGTACCACAGTGCCCCGCTTTCCTTAAGTTATCAAGTAGGGCAAGAGTCAGAGCCACAGGTGGCTGATCTTGAGGAACTCTGAAAACCACAGACCTCCTCGCTGGAAACCAAACCAAATGCACACCCAGTGGATGACAGCCCACTGGGAGCCTGTTCCTTTTGTCATTTTAAAGACCGATGAGACCAGCTCACAGCCAAATTGTCAACCTCACTCTCACTGATGTGTTTATGTGCTACTCAAACGCATCCAGTTTGACCATTCCTTGTATTGTCTGTGGCTTAGGTCAATTAACACTTCTTGGCCTCAGCCATAGTTCTTCTCTAGGCCTTTGTGCAGCCTCCATATGACTTCTTGGCACTCTCTCTCTCTCCCTCATCTCTTTCAACTCCCAGCACTCACTGTTGGCCTGCAGTAACCTCTGGCAGCAGAGACAAACCGGGTATATAAACAGTGTGTGTGTGTGTGTGTGTTATATATATAGAGAGAGAGAGATAACACACACACACACTCTCTAACAGATGATAATCAAGACCCTCTGTACTCAATGGTAAAATTGTTCTAAATTCTGCACTGAGCCCCCATCTGTGTGGCGTTCCCATGCAGTACACTGGAGATTGAGGCAGCTTCAGATAAGATGAATGTAATTGAATCCAGTAGTGAAATGAACAGTATCTCATGGTGCTCTTCAGCGTGACACATTTATTTCTGTCTAGATGCCTTGATGAGGAAAGCCTTTACATCCGCCACCTTTAACTCTGATGCATTCATCACCAGCCTACTGATCCACATGGGCCTGCTCAAGGTGAGAGGGCAGAAGGGAGTTAAGTGGGCTGTGATGGGTGGGGTGGGCTGAGTTCTGATTACATTTCTGGTTTAACAGCAAAGGTTTGTTGGATTGTGGGTAATTATGTTCCTGTCTCCATGGCAACAGTAAGACTCCTGTGTATGCCCAATGCCTAAGGATAATAGAAATCTGCAGGGATAACAGATTCCAGAGTGGGATTATATTAAGGTGTAGGGCATGGATTGGCTGTTTACAATTCTTTTCTACTTGGGCTAGCTTATATTTTCATGATCAGATATCTCTCTAAGGCTAGAAGGGTCATACAGACGAACTGGGTTGCTGCTGGACAAAGCTTTTTATAGTGTTATGAGCTATCGGTTGTCAGACTCCTGGATGTAGCTTCATAGATATCTGTTCTTCACCCTGGTATCCAAAATGGCCACTTAGTCACATCTTCTCTTTTAAAAGGACCACAGCAAGAGTAGGTGAGACATCTGACCGAAACTTTCAGTTTAGAAACTTTCAGCATCCTTACTGGAGGCTTCAGGCATTAGCATGTGACTGCTCAGAATAAAACCTGTTAGCAGGATTGTTGTGTTTGAGAATCAGCAGCAAGGTGGCTAATCGCTTCGCACCTGCACATAGCCTATTGCATGAGCTGAGCTGAAAGGGGTTTAGAGTTGACTCCATCACCAGGTTCAGAGTAGTGCTTCGGTGGTCTGGCTCTTCTGCTGTTATAGATCAACCTGAAGCGTCTTGGAGCCCCAAGGACTAGAAACGTCTAGAAAAATCAGCAGAAATACTTGGAATACCCTAAAGCCATAAAACTTGCATCATCTTTTCGATCATGTGGCTTTCTGGGGTTCTCACTGATGACTCTGAACCTGGGAAAATGAACAGCTGTGACATAGGTTAGGGAATAAGACACTGCCTTTGGATGTTCTACTCTTTGTTCTCTTTTCCTTGGTTCCCCAATCCCACGAGGACCAGTGTAGTTCTCTAGTCCTCTCCTCCAGGGACAGGTTTTTTCCTTTCCCATCCTGAAATTGGATGAATTAGAGGGTAGAAATTTCTTGGGGCTGGGCTTCAAAGTAGAGAATTGAATGGGGAAGCAGTGTCAACAGTCAAGTCCCCTCTTAGCTGACCAGTTGTTGATTGTAATCCGTGTGTGTCTGTGGCTCAGGTTTGAGGTGGAGAGGGAGGCTATTTCCATACTACTTTTTCACTCCAGACTTGAAGCAATAACTAGGTCCGTACAAACAAAACACGCTTTCAGTGTAAGCAAATGTAAAGGGACCCATTCAGGAACAGGGAATGCAGGGCAGACTTGTATCCTGGAAAGCAGTGATTCTGAGCAGGATATAGGAGTTGTGGTGGACAAGCAACTCAGCATTAGCTCCCAGTGCAATGCTATGGCCAGAAAGGGCTAGAGCGGTTCTTGGCAGCATAAATGGGGGAGCAGCGGTAGGGAAGCAACTTTACTTGTGTATAAAGCACTGGTGAGACCGTTAGTGGAATACTGCGTACGCTTCTGGTGCCAGCATTTTTAAAAGGGTTTTAAAAATGGGAGCGTGTGCAGAAAAGAACCACAAATGATTCAAGAGCTGGAGAAAGTGTCTTATCTTGAGAAACTTGAAGAGCTCAGTCCTAGCTTATCAAAAAGAAGACAGAGAAGAGACTTGATTCATGTACAAATACCTTGATCGGGAGAAAACACTGGGCATGGTGGGACTCTTACATTCAGTGAAGAGAAGCATAACAAGAACCAGTGGCTGGAAGCTAGTTTGAATTTAACAGTGAGGGTGATTATCCCTTAGGTCAAACTCCCAAGGGAAGTGATGGATTCTCCATCTGTCTGTATCTTCCAGTCAAGGCCCTGGGCCTTTCTGGGAGACATGCTTTAGCCAAACACAAGTTGTTGGGCTCCATTCAAGGGCTACTGGGTGAAATTCTGTGGCCTGTGATAAATGGGTTGTTGGACTAGGAGAGCTAATGGTCCCTTCTGGCTTTAAACTTGGAATCAATTCTGGGAGTGACTGGGAATAACACGCTTGAGTGGGAGAGGGACAGACAAGAGGGAATAACTGCCCCATGGGATCTAGCAGGAACTGTAGGCTTCATTCTCAGCTGGAGGGTCCTGGCAGGGTGTCTGTGCAGAGGAAGGTCTGGAAGAAACATACATGTGCACTGTCTAAATTGCCTGCACCTCACATGACTATCAGGCCCTAACTGGAGTCTTCCTGATGCCTGTGTCTGAGACCTTCCCCTTCGAGTTGAATGTTCATCTCCTAAATATTCCCCCGTGTATAAAACAGGGGCCAGCTCTCCCTCCTGCTGCCGAGGGGAAGGCTAATTCCAGCAAAGAATAGATAGCTGTGTGAATATCCCTAACATCTATCATGATCTAAGCTAAGATGTTCTCCAGAACTAGTCCTTTCCATGACTTATCGCAGAAGCTGAGCCTCAGCTGGAGTCTGACTTCTCTCTTTTTGTGTGCATTGCGCTGTGGAGATTCGCTTGCCTTTTTATAGGCATCAGGGGTTGGTCAGTCAGGAGTGGCAGTTGCTATGTGCCTGATTTTTCTGTCCTTCCCCATCTGGCAGAGTGAAGAGAAGATCAAGGCTGTCCCAAGCCTCTATGGCCCTCTGATGACCTTGAACCATATGGTCCAGCAGGATTATTTCCCCAAATCTCTGACCCCAGTTCTCCTGGCCTTCGTGACAAAGTGAGTATTGCACCTTGCCAAATAGTCCTGTTCTACAGGAAGTTAGACACATCTGCGTATGGTTGAGTTAAAAAGAAAAATACATACTCTTCCCTTCAAGCCTCCTGTGGGCCGGGATTCTAGAATAAAAATGCAAACAGCTTAAAGGAAAGTTGTTCCTATCTTGCATAGTCCCACATTCAAAGCTTACACGATAAGAAGCACTGATCATGAGGAATGAACTGGGAAACTGACTTTCTAAAGGTGGTCTTAAAACTGGTGTTTATGCAGAGGTAGGCAAGTTGATGAATAGTGATGTCCAGTGATGGCAGCAGTGTCCTAGCCCAAAGGAAGACTAGGTTCTAGTTTCCAGCCACAAGCCTAATGTGTTAAAAGGACACTGCTGAATCAGATTTAGCCCCAAATATGTATCTTGGCCATTACAAAAGTAACGTTCAGGATTAATATTAAAAGTTTTCATGACTACAAGTTCCAGTGGAAACTTCTTGAATTCCCCTGTATTGCAGCTACAAATGAACACTGCTGTGTTGTGATATGGTGTGAGAGCTGGGAAATTAAAATAAAATAAGTCATTAATTATCTTTGGAGAGAACTCTATGAAGTAAAGATCATAGAATATCATGTTTGGAAGGGACCTCAGGAAATCATCTAGTCCAACCCCCTGCTCAAAGCAGGACCAATCCCCAATTAAAGCATCCAACAGATTTTTGCCCTAGATCCCTAAATGGCCCCTCAAGGATTGAACTCATAACTCTGGCCAGTGCTCAAACCACTGATGCAGATAAAGGCAATGCTGCTTAGATTAAGTCAGCTTTAACAGTTTCCTTCTAATGCTTATGAAGATGTTGTTTAAAATCATTAAAAGGGTAAGTCTTAAATTTAGCTCAGGGGCAAAGTTACAGATTGATAGGGCATTTGTTTCCAACGCTATTTTCTTCCCCTCTCTCCTCTCTTTCCCTGGCCATCCCCAACAAGTCAACCATGGAAGCACAGTGGAAACTTAATGTTTGTATAAAACTTAGAAAAAACAAACCAATGAGTCTCCACGCACTCTGTTGCTGGAGATAGTGTTGGTATCCGTCTCTTCACTAGTGGAGGGGGAAACTGAGTCAGAAAGGCTGTAACTTGCCAAATCAACACACAGTTAGGATCCATGACAGGGAGTTTGATAGTTTTCTTAACCTGATTAGATCATGTTCAGTCTGCACTGAGCAGTGGACACCTTTTTAAATAAGTTCCATTACCAAGCCAAAACTTGGGGCAGGCATAAAGCTAAAATTAGTCAGGCACAGTATTAATTGTATCTATCCCCAGAATACTCAGTCTGTCATGAAGATGAGGATCTCATTGTGCTGGGCACCATACAAATGCATAGAAAGATACTGTCTTAAAAGTTTGTGTCCCTCTCCCCAGCTGCTTGTAAGTCGTGTACACTTATAAATAGCAGGCCTTACTTAATGGCTAAACTGAAGGGCTGATAGGTAACTGACTGACTTCTAGCCATCACAGCAGAGATGTGAAGGTGGAGATCGCTGGCTTTGCAGATCAGTTCAGGGGCTCATTCCACGTGCAAAGGACAGTGTGGCTATAGCTGTACAGGTAGCTCTATACAAAGATGCCAAAGGGTGGTCAAACCTGGCTCCTATAGCGGTATTGCAGATTGGGGTTCCTGATCCCTAACCTAAAGGGGAGAGACTATGCGAGCTGTTCACATCTCTCCTGCAAACTTGCCCCATGCGATGTGCGCTGTTGTTCCAGTGCTCAAAGGAAGGATGAGGAAACAGGGCTGGTAGTAGTTCCTGCTGAAGGCGGCAGGATGTAACAGACAAGCTGCTGTACCAGTCCTGTCTGTTAGCACTCTTTCCTTTCCCCAGAGCAGGGGTAGGCAACCTATGGCACAGGTGCCGAAGGCAGCACGTGAGCTGATTTTCAGCGGCACTCATGCTGCCTGGGTTCTGGCCATTGGTCTGGGGAGCTCTGCATTGTAATTTAATTTTAAATGAAATTCTTAAACATTTTTAAAACCTTATTTACTTTACATACAACAATAGTTTATATATTAAAGACTTATAGAAAAAGACCTTTAAAAATGTTAAAATGTATTCCTGGCACACGAAATCTTAAATTACAGTGAATAAATGAAGACTCAGCACACCACTTCTGAAAGGTTGCCGACCCCTGCCCCAGAGCCTGACCTGTAGCCCTGTTCACCACCTGTCTGGCTCTGAAGCAGCCCCTCCCCAAGGAAAGAAGAGCAGGAACTGTGCTGTCCCCAAGTCCCCAGATCACTGGACCTGTCTGCACTATTTAAACAACACGTTCAAGGGAGAGGTGTTCCCATCCCTGACCTTCCAGCCTTGTGCTACTGCCTGTGACAAAAACATGTCTGAGTAAAACTGACCTGGACGATGTGCCACGCTGGGGCCTCCTTTTAACATTCACTTCTAGTGCTCTGCTGTGGAGTCAGGTGCACCATTAACAGGCTCTTCCTCCAGCATAACCTTTGACCTGCCAGTGTCCAGTGGCTGCACACACTGAGGAGTTCATTCACAGCACACTCTGCCCTGGCTGTGGTACACCCTTCTCTCAGACTCTGGGCCAGCAGTTAATCCTACAGGTTCCTCTCTGGGCTGTGCCCATAGTGCACTAAGTACAGTGGCAGCCATGATTTTGCTGCATTTAGATCAGTGATTCTCCACCAATTTACCTTTGTGGGCCACATTATTCAGCTCTCTCCATATTGCAGAGCCACATCCACACTATAGCCATACTGTAAGGCCTACAGGATCTCGCATGGGCTGCAGCTGTGTGCTGATAGGGCTGTAAGCGGGCTGCAGGTTGAGAACCACGGATCTAGATGTTTGGTTACCTCAGTGACAGGCTTGGTATAGATAGGTAGGGCTTCCATTGTGAAAACATGGCCCCATTGATGTCATTGGCAAAATTCCTGACTGCAGCAGTATTTCACCACAACTTTGCTTAAGAATGAGGCAGAGAAAAGGTCTGTTTTTTCTGTGGGGAGAGGAGGTGGGAAGGGGAGAAGCTAGAGAGAGGAATGTGTGTGTCTTACAGTGATATAGTGTCAAATGATAAAACAGCCCAGTGACATTTGCAAAGGAAATGTCTTAACATATGGTGAGAGCAAAAGGAAAAAACAAGCTAGTCCCGAAGCTGCAGAGTCAAGCAGTTAAGCCATGCCATTGTCCAAGTGAAAGCTTCCTTCCCAGTGCTAATCTATGGTGGGCAGTAATACTGGGGGGATGGGCAACATGGCAAGAGAGCACTTTTTTTGCTGCTTCAGGCCTTGCTTTCTCTGCCTTAACACCTCATGCCCCAGCTGTGGGGGTTAGAGGGAAGCGGGAGCTATGCAGCTGAAAACTTTGCATGGTTCTCCAGTGATTTGCTATGTTCCTTCAGCTGCTTCTGCGGTCAAACCTTGTGTGTCCAAAGGGCTTCACTAAGGCTCTTGGTAAGCCAAGGTCATCTGTGTCCCCTGTTTGCCTGGAGCTCAGATGCTGAGGTGCTTGTCCTGTTCTTCTCCAAAACTAACGGATTGGTCCAGCTCACTACAAAGCCAGCTTTTGCTCATTGGAGTTCTCAGTTAACAGCCTTGGTCACCTTCCCCATGGAGCCTAGTCAGTCCTGCAGCTCATAGGCCTGAGCTTCCATGGTACATGAATCCAGCCACTCCAGCAGCTCTCCTGGCCTTGTAATGGGCTTGTGGAGCTACAAAGTTCCATGAGCTGCTTCGGCCAAAGCAAATGTCGCTTAATGTGTTTCCAAGCTCCGTTACCTCTCAGTAGGGAAAGTTGTAAATGCCCGTAGCTGGACTCCGGGGGTGAGGAATTGGCCACAGAACTGGCTCAGTATGACAGGATTTTTCCTTTTAAATCGCTTCTAGCCTTACGATTGTTGAGTAAGAGAACCTAAAAAAAAAAAGTCTGTGTAAGCGATGCCCAGTTGACTGCAAGGGCCTGAGCGCAGTGGCCCTGCTCATCTCAGATGAGGGTGCTGAGGGCTGGTCCTCTGCCTGGAACTTCTGATTTCCTAACAGATGCTGCAGAATTCATTAGCTAGCTGCAGTTGGGCCCCCGCCATTTTGTTTTGTCTCTGCCCTGCTGGGACTGGTCTGCGGCTGCCTCTCTCAGCTCCTTTCCCCACAAGAGGAAACTGATTCATGTACAGTGCATGTGCCCTTCACTAGTCTATAGCTCCCGGCTGCAGGGAGCCGGAGGTAGAATCCAGCTTAGAAGTGCAGGCTAGAGCAGCCGAGGGTCAGGGAACTCGGATACAGTTCACTTCACTAGTGCAAGCTCTCCCTTTCTCTCCTGCACAAGGCTTGGAAAGGAGATTCCAAGTTAAGCCCCGCACATCACATCCTAGCTGAGGCCTGCAGAGCTGGGCTGGCTGGAGAACACCGAACAATCCAACGGCCAAAGTCACATAATGAATTGTACATCAGTGTGCATCTTCAGCCATGAACCAGCTGGGGGCACGAAGGATGGGAATGAAGGGTAGGGCGTGGAGATGCAATCTACTAACAGTGCTGCAGAATTTGTTCCATTGGATTACTGAGCATCCAGGGGGCAGCTTTTAAATGAACTTTTTGTCTTCTCTCCTCTCTCTACAGACCCAACCGTGCTTTGGATTCCTGCTCCTTTGCCCGCCACATGCTGCTGCAAACCCTCCACCAGCTGTAACAGAAGCGCAACTCTGCCCCTTTCTCCTCATAGGACTTTTATCAGCAAGAGCTCTTAGCCAGCTGGCGGGAGAGGATGTCAGCGCCCATGGAAACATGCTGTCTGTGTCTCACGGGGATGTCCGTCCTTCCTTCTGCTCTAACAAACTCGGGGGAATCCTGCTGATATTATTTTTTACTTTGTTTTTCCATTTTTTAATTTGAAGGCCCCTCTTCCAAACGCACTCCCTGGGTGCCAGGGCAGACAGTTGTGCTAAAACTAGTCCTCCTGAGGCTCTTCATTGCTCTCCATGAATTGGAAAGAGGGCCCCATTAAACACAACACTGCTGGAAGGGGTTGTGCCCAAGCGACCGTCTTGCAGAGGGTGCTGGACATGGGCTTTCTCTGAAGCAGCAGCAGCTGAACCAAGCAGGGCTTTTTCATGGTGCTGTGGCTTCCATCTCAAGCTGCCCTGGGCTGTGCACCTGGAAATTGCAGCAGTGATGTTGCTTCTCCAGGGTTATCCGATTGCCCAACTGCCTCCTGCTGCTCCAGGCTTGGGAGAGGGGATGCTCCCCCCTGCTGTAGCTGGGAGGGGGGCCTGTGTGGCCCATGTATATTTTAATCTGCTAATTCCCTGCTGTGCTGGAGTGGAGCTTCCTCCAGTAGGGCTGGCCCTGGGGGTCTTTGTCTGTTCAGTGTGATATTGCCATAGCCTGCATTCCCCCACCCCTACTTCCCCATTAAAATAGGCTTGGTTTAGAAATGAAGAGAATCAGTTGAATCCTGAAGGGAGGGTCCACATTCAGCACTCACCCCCTGGAGAGCAGCAAAGAAAGGAGCTTGGTAGCTGGGGCGTGGCATACTTTCCTGGCAGATTGTCTCAGGGCTAGGAATTGCAAATTTAGTAGCTTCAGTGCCAAGAATTAGCTGAGGGTCTCTAAGCATGTTAAAATATGGGTGAGGGCTCTGCACCCACAAATAACACAGTAGGTCTGAATTTTTCCTGTTGAGTGGCACCTCACCTGCCCCTACAAATGCACATTGAAGTCTGGGGGATGGGCATGGATGGGTTCCTGGCTCATGGGAGGTGGTAATAAAGGAGAGGAGATGTCCTAGTTTAAGGTGCCCCTCAGCTCATTCTCCAACCTTCTTCCCTGCTCCCCAGCCACCTTATTACTCTCAATGGTGCAGTTCTGGGAATTTTGCCAGCAATCTTTGCTGTGAAAAGGGGGACAAGGAGCCCCTCCACGTCTAGCACAGCTGAGAATGGCCCATCTTGGCCTTAAAAGCACTGCTGCTGCTGAGGGGGAAGCAGCTGTAACTTGATTGCTGATGAGCAGCACATGCTGCCCAAGGAAGAGGTTGAACCTAGCTGGTAGGAAAGCCCAGTGTTAGAGCATGCAGTCTTGAGTGAGGGGCAGGGACTCTGTCCTTTCTGCCCTGCACAGGCGTTATGGGGGCAAAAAGATTGCTCTGACCCCAGCTGACTTCTGTTGGTTGTCCCTGCCATGCTGCTGCATGGGGTGTGGCCTTGACTGGCGCTTCCCTAGTCCAAGGAGCTGGTGTGTATGACCAGCACCACCAGTGGTAATATCTCCCTCCTGACCAATGTGTGCTCCTGCCTTACGTCAGTTCATGTTTATAGTATAGCGTGAGGTGCCCCTTTCACCAAGAGGTGAGTGAGCTCTCTTCCTGTACCAGTTCTTGTGGGAGCCAGCAACCTGTGCCATCTGCACAAGGCAGAGCCAATGCTCTTGGGTGAAATGCTGCCTGCTGCCCTTACAAAGGTCTCTGGTTTCCTGGCACTGCCAAATGCACGCCTTCAGCTTGGTCCTCTAGCAGCACCGTGAAGTCAGTCAGCAGCATCTTGTGGGAACCACAGGGCGGCTGGCTGTGGAACGCTGTCATGTGTCCTTGTGTGAGCTGGCCCTTGCTAGGTGCTTTAGGGAAAGGGTAGTCATAGCCCTGGGTAGACAGTTGCTAGTATCTCCTTGCACATTGGGCCTATGCTGACTGCGATGAGAACTAAATCCAGGAATTAGCTGGGCTGTGATGCACCTCTGCCACTGGGCTAGTAAGCAATGGGGTGGGACACCAGAGCAACCTGAACCATTCAGAGGGGGTGTGGCTTTTCTGAGGCCTCTAGCCATGCCCACTTGCTGTGTTGAAGTCCCTGCATGCTGTAGTCCTGTTCAAGACAGCCATTGGGGCAAGGTTTTCTGTGTGTGTGTGGCTGTGGGGGGCTTTCTAGACCAGCGATCTTCAAACTTTTTCCTCCGCAGCCCCCTTTTGGGGAGGAAAAAGTTCCGCTGCCCCCAGGGGGTATGTGTGCTGAAATGCCGCCATGGAAAACAGAAGCTTCCGCTTTCTGCAGCAGCATTTTGGTGGTACTAAAATAAACCACCCAGGAGTTTGGCGATCTCCCGGGCAGAGTTGGTGGTGGCGGCAGGGTCCCATGCACCCCAGTTTGAAGACCAGTGTTCTAGACCCTTGTTGTGGGTCAAGGTTTCTCAGGTGGGCGTGCCTGGCATGTGTCTTCTTCACCACCCAGCTGTAGCTCTGGGATTCCAGTAATATCTCTGCCCTCCTCCCTCACCCTGGCCTTAAGGCGCTTAACACCCTGAGGAAAGTGCACTTTCTGAACTCGGCCCATGGGTGAAGCCAGCGTTTTTTATACCAGCTCGGGGGGGGCGGGCGGGGAGAGAAGTAGTCTGCATTTTTTAAAAATGGACCTATAGGTCCATGTACAGACTATATAAAAAAAAAATAGTATAACCTGAACTAGTGCCTGCAAACTAACCCCTGCCCCAGTGTAAGCCTTGCCTCTCTCACTTCATCAAACCCACCCTTCCCCCTGCAGTTAGCCTCTGAAAACAGGTGTCTGGCAATGAGGCCTGTAGGTCAATATATCGGCTCTGGGTGTTAAATGCACTGGGGGAGGGTGAAATTGAATGTGCTTTATTTCCTACTAGACAAGAATCAGGGAGGGGGGTTGGATGGGTAGGGTGTTCTGAGGGGGGGCAGTCAGGGGCAGGAAGTGGATGGGGGTGGGGCCAGGCTGTTGGGGGAGGCACAGCCTTCCCTACCTGGCCCTCCAAACAATCTTGAACCCCAGAGTGGCCTTGGGCCAAAACGTTTGCCTACCCCTGATCTAGGAGTTCTCCACAGGTTGCCTCCCCTGCCAGTGAGCTTGGGGCAGGGTCCAGTACCAGGATCTTAGGAAGACAGGGCGGGTGAGGTCATAGCCTTTATTGGACCATCTCTGGTTATGAGTGACACCCACTCCACACATCCACACACACCTCTCTCTCATAACTGAGACTGGTATGGAACAGTGTCCATAGGAGGAGCGATTAAAAAGGTTGGGACTCTTCAGCTTGGAAAAAAGACCCCCTGAGACTATGATAGCAGTCTATAAAAAATCAGGCCTTGTGGGGAGAAAGTGTTATTTACCCCTTCATATAACATAAGAACCGGGGGGGGGGGGGTGTCACCCACTGAAATTAATTGGCACCAGGCTTCAAATGAACAAAAATGTACTTCTTCACCTAACTCACAGGCAACCTGTGACACTTATTGACAAGGGATGTGATGAAAGACCAAAATCTAACTGGGGTTTTAAAAGAAAAACAGGCTCAATGGATGCTAGGTCTGTCAATGGCTATTAGTCAGGATGGGCAAGGCCAACACTCCAGGCTCTGGGCGGACCTAAATCTGTGACTGCTAGAAGCTGGGACTGGACAGGGATGATAAATTGCCCTAGTGTGTTCACTCCTTCCGAAGCACCTAGCACCAGCCACTGTCAGAAAACAGGATACTGCACTTGATAGACCATTTGACGCCTATGGCCATTCTTACAGCCACCCACTCCCGCAAGGCTGCTGTCTGAGTCTCAGCCAGTCATGCCTTTTGGGCACTACCAATGCATGCTGGCCACCAACTGGTGCCCTGGAGTGGAGAGTGTCTGTGTCCCCTCACCACTTCCAAACTCTGGCTAACCAGCTGTTCTTGCAACCAGCTCATCTAACAACAGAAGAGCCACACAGCTCTAGGAACGGTTTTACCGTGTGCTTTATTAGTCCAGCAAACCAAGCATGCCACAGAGGGAAGGCAGAAGTGTACCATTTAGGCCACAGTGCTCGCCAGGAGTCCAGGTGGGTGATATGTCACTTCTTTCTGAAGGGCAGAGGGAGCGGCCTGTAGCCAAATGGGAGATGAATGATGAGGGTTTTGTCCTGTTTGTTTATAGAGAGTAAGGCTGAAATAAGCTGACACCTCAGCTGTCTGCCCCACACAATTTCAGAGTGCTATGCCCAATTGCTTTGTAGCACTGAGCAAGCCACTCACACCGTCCATGGGCAGGGGGAAGGAAGAACAGTGCTTAGGTGTTTTGAAATGGAATGTGCTCTAGGGGCCTTCAGCACTTTGCTTGGGAGATTATTCCACAGCTTCCTATACCTCAGGGGCTGGGGGCAAGTCCAATGCAATCCCAAGTGGCAGGGAACATGGAAGATGCTCAAACGCTGTTCAAGAGTGAGAATTAAATGCGGGGGGTGGGGTGCAAACAGCCCTGGCAGGGAGAACAGAGCAGGGTCAATATTTTCCAGTATTGCGTGCCGCTCCAGCTGCTTTGGGAAGATGTCTTGGTGGAAAGACGGCATTCGTGCTGCATGAGAAATGGGTCTTGGGGAACCCTGGCCTTTTCCCCAGGTAATGGGTCCCCTTCAAAGCACAGAATGGAAAGTAAGACTTTTTGTTTTAATTTGGAAGCAATGCATTTAAAGCCTCCCTCCCCTCAACTTTATTTTGGACAAAATGGAAAGTTCAAAAACCTGCACCAAGAGAGCAGCAGGGGTGGGTGTCTGGGAAGCTTAAATGCTACCAACAAAGGACAGTGACTGTTAGCATTGAACGGTTTGTTTGGGAATTCACATCCTCCGTGATGTCAGAGTTGTAGATGCACTGACTGACCTGAGCTCTGTTCTGCACCAGAAACACAATTCCTTCCTTGCTCCCCACATTGCCTAGCACCTGGTTCGCCTCCCCAGCCTTTCACATGGGCTAGGTAGGATGGTGCAAATTCCTTCTCTGCGCCTGTGGCTTGCCCCAGCCTTCACTGGGTCTCAGCTCCGGTCCAACTTGAACTGCAAACATCTCTTCTGCCTTCTCCCTTCTCTGGGTCCTTTTTATGTCTACACCCCTCCACCGCCCCGTGCAAAACTACATGCCAAAACAGTGAGCAAGAGCAATGCTTTTTTGGGAGAGGCGGGGGAAACATGGAGAGTAGCAGAAGCTGTAAACAATCCCCAGGGGAGGAGGAACTGACACCAAAAATATGTTCTCCTGAGATTTTTGGACCAGCTTTACTATGAACAGCAACTCTTCAGCCATATAGAGGTTGCCTGTTAAATGGAAACCAGTCACCAACCCTGCCTTTCTACATCGCAGCACTGGCCCTGGCTGTGAAAGGCTTTGTGAATCACACGGGTGCCCCAGTGGAGATCCTGCTCCTCAAGACTATTTATGTGAATGAGGCTCTGCATGACACCCCGCCCCCACACCCCAGGGATGCTCTGTAGCGAACAACCTTGCGCTGTCTGGAGTGGGGCATGGACTGGGATGGATAAAAGGGGCCCTAAGCCACAGGTTTTTCCCATCCCAGCTTTCTGTGGCTCCATTTTATTGTCCATGTCAGTCACAGGGGCGGTTACAGAGCTGTCTGGTTCGCGGGGCTCTATGGCATCAGGTCCCTGGGGGAGTGGCAGACCCCAGAGGGCAATTCCTGCTCCGCTGTTGGATGCCGGGGAGCAGTTAGAATCACAGAGTCACATATGTGGGGGTAGATGAGAGCCTAGGTGGGGCAGACCCCGTGCAGTCTACTTTCTCCTCTGGGCACTGGCTGGCAGCTGCCCCATAGCCGTGCCAGTCCTCATTCTCCACGCTCTCGTCAACTGGGTCCACGGTCATCTTGGCTTGGTTGCTGCTCCTGCGATGAAGGGGTGACCCATCTTCATCATAGTGGCGCTGGAATCGGATCGGCCGCGTCCGCAGCCTGTAGGTGACAGCCAGGGCCAGCGCTGCGAGTGCCAGGAGAGCGACAGCGACGCCGAACCCCACGACCGAGTGACTGTGGCTGAGCGGGGCACGCACGGGCTGTGCGTCACTAGGAAGGCCGGCAGTGCGCTCTGCTTTGCACTGCCGGGCGGCAGGGGCCTGGCACTCCAGTAGATTCTCATTCTGGGGAATGACGCAGACTCTGTACTCAGTCCCTGCGCAAAGATTGTGGAGTGTCACCTCGGTCAACCCGCCCACTACCCGCAGCACCTGCTCATCCCGGCCAGCCGTGTACCGCAGCTCAAATTGGTCATGGTCCCCGGAGAAAGCCCAGGCAACCACCAGGGAGGTGTCACCCTTCGTCCTGATGCTGACGCGGCTGATGTGATCGGCCAAGCATGGGTCCCACCTGTCCAGCACATGGGGAAGGGAGGTAGCTGAGTGCGTGGTGGAGCTGGGGCGCCTCCTTGCGGTGGTCAGGGCAGCAGAGGTTGTGGCAGTAGCCGTGGTAGCAGCCCCTGGGAGAGAGATGTCTCTGGGCGGAGCAATGGCCATGGGTGTATTCGTGTTCTCAGAGGGGCTGAGGGTGGTGGCGTCTGTCCCAAAAGGTGGGCAAGTCAGCTTCTGTAACTGAGCAAAAAGGGGGGAAAAAAAACACATGAGAGAATCAGTTCTTCCATTTCTTTAGGGCCTATGAAGCATGAACAGAGACAACTCCTCCCCACGGACAGGCAGAGGCTTCTGGGAGGGAACAGCCCAGCCATCCTGCACCCCAATCCCAGACTTTAGGGAGATTATTTTGAGAGGTTTAGGACAGGAAGTGGAGAATGCCTGATCCAGTTAAAACTGTCGTCAGGGGATTGGTTAGACTAGAAGGATATAAATTATCCAGATTAGAATTGTCCCAGGATATCAAGCTAATACCTCAAAAACAACAGGGAATCTGGTGGCACCTTAAAGATGAACAGATTTATGTGGGCATAAGATTTCATAGGTAAAAAACCCCACGTCTTCAGATGCATGGAATGACTAACAAATAAATCTGCTAGTCTTTATAGTGCTACTAGACTCCTCATTGTTTTTGTGGATACAAACTAACATGACTACCCTTCTTATATAAGCTAAAACAGGGGTGGGCAAACTTTTTGGCCCAAGGGCCACACTGGGGTTGCAAAATTGCATGGGGGAGGCCAGGTAGGGAAGGCTGTGCCTCCCCAAACAGTCTGGCCCCACCTCCTATCCAACCCCCTCTCACTTCCCACTCCCTGACTACCTCCCTCAGAATCCTTGACCAATCCAATCCCCTGTTTTTTGTCCCAACCGCCCCCTCCAGAGACCCTCACTCCTAACCAGCCCCCCAGAACCCCACCCCCTATCTAAACCCCCCTGCTCCTCGTCCCCTGACCACCACCTGTTGAAACCCCTATCCTAACTGCATCCCCAGGACCTCCCCCCAACCCCTTCCTTGCTCTGTCCACTGACTGCCCCAAATCCTATCCACCTTGTGCCCCCTGACAGACCCCCAGGACTTCCACACCCCATCCAACAGCACCTGCTCCCTGCCTGTTATGTCCCACTCCCCAGAGCACTGCCTGCATGGCGACATGGCTCCGTAGGAGGAGGGAAGGCGGGGGCGGGGCCAGCCTCCCTGGCCGAGAGTTCAGGGGCTGGGCAGGACAGTTCCGCAGGCTGGATGTGGCCCGTGGACCATAGTTTGCCCACCCCTGAGCTAATACCTCTTACACAATAGGCCCGGGGGTCTTTTATGGGCAAGAATATCAGAGTAGCTCTGTTTCCGGGTGACCATGTGTCTTGGAACCAGGACTGGTTTTATTCACACCTCACATAATGTGGGAACCAGAGCCCGTCATAAGCTGCAACCAGCTCCGAGTGCTGACACCCAGCGCCTTCTGTACTGCAGGATGGCCTCTGTCGCCGCACCCTAACCCAGCAGCCCTGGCTGCTCCCCACATTCCCACAAGAGCTAGGGAGGGCAGGGGAAGCTGGAAAGAAGGTGGGGGTAGAGAGAGAGGGGGGCTGAGCAGAGGAGAAAGGGAGGAAATGAAGATCAAAACCACAGAAAATAGCGTGTGCATCTGCTTTTTTCTTCCCCTCACCAGCTGCAGAACCTGCCCTGTGTGCAGCCTCTCCCTGGGGGCGGAAGGGGGGAAGACAGACGGGAATCCTCTGCGCCCAGGCTCCACACCACTACGTTCATGTTACCTCTACGTCTGCCAGGAGCTGTCCCTGCAGTGCGCCTGGGGAGCTGCACTCCACGGGGCTGCGTTCTGTCCGGGGCACCTTCTTCTGCCAGGTGCGGAGCCAGATCAGGCTGCAGTCGCAGCGCCACTTGTTCCCAGTCAGATACAGCGCGGAGAGCGATTTCAGGGAGGACAGAGGCGGGAGCGACTCCAGGCTGTTGTTCTTCAGGCTCAGCAGCTCCAGCCAGCGGAGCCTGGCGAAAGCCAAGGAGGTGACCTGCTCCAGGGCCAGGCTGTCCAGGAACAGCTGCCTCAGGGAGCGGAGCCTCCTCCCAAAGGAGAGAGACATCAGCTTCCGGATGGGGTTCCCACTCAGCTGCAGAGTGGAGAGCATAGCAGAGGTGCGGATGGCTGCAGGCACGCTCGCCAGCTGGTTCCCGTCTAGGCTGAGGGTCTGCAGGCTGCCCGGGAGGGCTTTGCTGGACACATTGGTAATCCGGTTGGAGCTCAGGTAGAGCCGACGCAGCCGCGGGAGGCCGTGAAGGGCTTGGTCAGAGATCTCCAGCAGCAGGTTGTTACTCAGGTCCAGGACACTGAGCTGCTTCAGGGAAGAGAACCCGCCTGAGAGAGAGAGAGACACCGACACCTCCATCCAGGTCAAGCCAATATCAAATGTTCTGTGCTTCAATAATCTCTGCTCATGAGCCCCCTCATCTTCCCCAGCCCTGAGTTACCACCCCCCTCCATTTCCCCTTGGGTAGAAGGAGATGCTGACTTTGTATCAGGGACATGCAGGACTCAACTGGTGGCAGTTCTGGCCCCCGTCCCCTCAGCAGTGTGAGGCCTTCAGGAGACCTCCGGCTTGGGACAGGGATTAGCAGAGATGAGGTGTGGGGCCGGTAATGCTGGTTGCTCAGTTAGCCGGCTCATAGTGATGCTGGGGGCCTATCCCTCCAGAAATACCTGGTGGGAGGTGAGCAATCCGGTTGTGCTGCAGGTGCAGGAATATCAGATTTGTCAGGTTCTCAAAGACACCCTCTGGGACCTGCTCCAGGAGGTTGTTGTCCAGGTGCAGATGGTACAGATTCTTGACCTCCTGAAAAGCCCCTGGCTCAACCTGGCGGATGCCGCAACTGCCGAGGTAAATGCTGCTGATCTCAGCCAGCTCTGGGAAGAAGCCTGCTGAGAGGGTGCTGAACTGGTTATGCTGCAGGTCGAGCTCCATGGTGGCATTGGGGATGCCAAGGGGAAAGGAGGATAAGCTGGCATTGCTGCACCGGACAAACCACTGTGAGAAGAAGCAGGAGCAGTTCACAGGGCACTGGGCGTTGCCCGGGAGCTGTGTAATGGCCATGACTGGAATCCACAGCAGAACAAGGACCATCATCCCGAGCCTTGACATCGCGTCTCTATTTGCAAGACAAGGCAGGCAGCGAGTGAAATACATTCATACATGTTGCAAAAGGGCTGGGAACAGGATAGATCACATCTTGTCCACACTTCCCTCAGACTGTCCTTCCCTATGCTGTGTTCTCCAGATCGCTCTTAAATTACTCACTGTCCACAGAGGACTATTCCACATCCCCTACTAGCAGATCTCACTGGTAGGGGATGTAACATAATGCAGCCAACATGCTCCTATCACTCCAAGTGTAATAAACCTATGAATCAATCTGAACAGATCTTCTTAGCCCTTTGTTTTTTACCCCATTGACAGCATATGTGCTTGTCAGCTCACTCAGCTTTGGCTGAGCTCTAGGACTATTGTTATTTTAAATCTTTCCTGAGGTCATTTTCTGTAGCCCCTCGGTTGATGTTAGACCATCTGCTCTGGATTCCCGTCACTTTATCAATAAGTTTCCGTTATCAAGAGCTAGCAGAGAATGACGTTCTCTGAATCAGAGACATGGCTCATCTGCAACCAGCTGCATGTGACGAGTCCTGCTTCAGTGCAGGGGGCTGCGCTAGCTGACCCTCAAGCTCCCTTCTAGCTTTACACTTCTATGGGGCAGACCCACAGGAACAAAGGAACTGCTGAAACCAGATCAGACCATTTTCCATCCTGTCTGGTATCCTGCCTCCAACTGTGGCCAGGACCAGATGTTTCCAGTGCCACATTCTAAGGACACACTGTGCTGTGACAGCAGCTGCTATAGTGTCATAGACTAACAGACTAAGGCCAGAAAGGACCATCAAGATCATCCAGGCTGATCTCCTACACATTGCAGGCCACAGAACCTCACCCCCCTGCTCCTGTAATGCACCCCTAACCTCTGGCTGAGTTACTGACATCCTCAAATCATGATGTAAAGACTTCAAGTTACAGAGAATCCATCATTACTCTAGTTTAAACCTGCAAATGACCCGTGCCCCATGCTGCAGAGGAAGGCAAAAAAATCCACAGGGTTTCTGTCAAGCTGACCTTGGGGAAAATTCCTTCCTGCCCCCAAATATGGTGATTAGTTAGACTCTGAGGATATGGGCAAGACCCACCAGCCAGACACCTGGGAAAGAATTATCTGTAGTAACTCAGAGCCCTTCCTCATCTAGTGTCCCATCATGGGCCATTGGGGATATTTATAGTGGCAGAGGCAGCTGGGCCATATGCTGATGTAGCAGTTTCATCATACCATTTCTCCACACACTTACCAATCCTGATGTTGAAGCTAGTTAGGTTTTTTGCTCCCACTGCTCTCCTCCAAAGGCTGTTCCAGAACTTCACTGCTCTGATGGTTAGAAACTTCCATCTAATTTCAAGCCTAAACTTATTGATGGCCAGTTTATATCCATTTATGCTTATGCCAGCATTGGCCCTTAATTTAAATAACTCCTCTCCCTCCCTGGTGTGCATCCCTCTGATATATTTATAGAGAGTAGTCATATCTCCCCTCAGCCTTCTTTTGGTAAGGCTAAACAAGCCAAGCTTTGGGTCTCCTCTCATAAGCGACAGAGTCCTGTGGCACCTTAAAGACTAACAGAAGTATTGAAGCATAAACTTTCATGGGCTAGTACCCACTTCGTTGGATACCTCTGGATACTTCCACTGCATGCATCCGACGAAGTGGGTATTATCTCACGAAAGCTTATGCTTCAATACTTCTGTTAGTCTTTAAGGTGCCACAGGACTCTCTGTCGCTTCTGCAAATCCAGACTAACACGGTTACCCCTCTGATTCCTCATAAGGTAGCTTTTCTATTCCTCTGATCATCCTAATAGCTCTCCTCTGCACCTGTTCCAGTTTGAATTCATCTTTCTTAAACAAGGAAGACCAGAACTGCACACAGTATTCCAGATGAGGTCTCACCAGTGCCTTATATAATGGCAGTAACACTTCCCTGTCTCTACCAGGAATACCTCGTCTGATGCATCCTAGGACTGCATTAGCCTTTTTTCTTGGCCATATCACATCGGTGGCTCATAGTCACCCTGTGATCAATCAATACACCCAGGTCATTCTCCTCCTCTCTCATTTTCTCATTAAATGTTCTGTATAGAAGCCGGTCACCTCACTGTGCCTAGGGATCAATGCTGTGCCATGCAGCAGACCTGGCTTTGATTCCTACTCTCCTGTTCCAGAGCAGGCCCAATGCCCAAACTGGTTTCTACCCTGCCATGGGGAAGATTCAGGGTTGACTCCCAGTCGCCCTGAGCTCTCCCAGGGGACACTGCTGTGCCAGAGGGGAGACTCAAATTTCATTCCTGCTGCCCGCAGTCGGGCAGACCAGGGGCATTCCAGAAATCAGCACAGTGGCCGTCACTTACTGCTCTGGGCTCCTACTTTGGGAGAGTGCAGAATTAGGCTTCTCACCTCTGATATTTTGTTCCAAAAGTCTGGAGGGTTTCTAGGACTTCAAGTGGTCTGGAATAATCACCAGGCCTGGCTTTGGCTGGCAACAGATTTTCACCCGTTCATACTAACGTTCTTCTTCCTGCCGGAGCGACAGAACAACATGGTGAAAGAGGAGTATGATCAGTCAGATTGGCTCTACGGTTGGGTAGCTTCATCTTTCGCTGTTCTGCCTTCTTTTATTCTCTTCTCCTCACTCCGTTCTGCCTCCATGTACCTCTGCCCATTGATTTCCATTCTGCCTCTCCCTCTCCCTCTGGATTCCCTCCCGCTCCCAGGGCTGGAGACTCAGGAGGTGTCAATCACCTTCCTACACTGAAGGCAATGGCTTTACACCACCAAAGGATCTGGCCCTCACTGTCTCTCTGACTGCTCCTGTTCCTTTCCTCCCGGTTCTCTCTGCCCTGATCATCTCTCTCTCCCGTCTCCTCCTGAATCAAGTTTGTGTCGCCCATAGCCAGGGGAACAAACAGGAACGGCCGAGAGCCTGGGCTTCCTCCTTTTGTTCGCTCACGACAAAACGGACTTCTAGAAAACCCCTGACTCGGCGATCTGACTGCAGGAAACGCAGCTCTGTGGTCTCCCGCTGCCCCGATTTCCTTGGTTCAGGTGTGGCTCCAGTCAGGGGAGTCTCTGCCGGACCACGGCCCCTTCTAGCTGGATAGTCACATGCCCCAGCTGCTGCCAGGCTCTGCCCTGCTGTCCACAGAGGACTATTCCACATCCCCTACCAGCAGTTCTCATCCCTTACCAGCAGATTTCACTGGTAGGGGATGTAACATAATGCAGCCAACATGCTCCTATCACTCCAAGTGTAATAAACCTATGAATCAATCTAAACAGATCTTCTTAGCCCTTAAGAGCTGGTGCCATGAAAGCAGAGAGGGTGGATTCTGCCTGGCCAGCACAGTCCTGACTGGCAGAGTCCCTCACCCTGGTGGGCATGGCAGAGAGAGCAGAGTGCTGAGGGAGGAGCAGGCAGAACCATTACCATGGTCGGAGCTGTAAACTGAACCCACTGGAGCGAGAGGTCCCTGGGCGGGGGAACAAATAGGGGATCTAGGGATGATGTTCCCGATCAAATCGCTCCCCGGCATCAGCGATATAGTCCTCCAAGAATGGGGTGTCTGAGATCATCTCTCCTCCCTTCCCCAGAAGCACCTTTACTCATCGCTGCACTTAGCTGCTTGAAGTGATGGGAAACGGCTGCCCTAGGCTGCTCATCTCACACCATCCGATGGGTCTCTACATGCACAGCTAGGATGTCCAGATTCCTAAACACGGTTGCGGTGCCCCCGGGGCCAGATTCTGGGGTTCGTTGCACCAGTTTGCAGTTACGCCACCGCCATCTGTGGCGTTACTCTGGACTCACACCAGCATCCCTGAGACCCCGGCCCCCTCCAATACATGCTCTGGGCTTTGCAGCAAGGCCCTCAAACCCACCAGACTTTATGATGGTGCAAACCACCATCACGGGTTGTTCTTTTCCTGTTACGTTGTTTTATTTAGTGTCAAATAAAAAGATCAGACCTAAGAGAAGCCACCGTTCCTGACTGTGGACACTCCTTAGCCAGAGGGATGACTGTGCCACTTGGGTGCTGGGGTTGAAGTACAGGGGGAAAGCAGAGCTCCCCTCCTCTGCTATCTCAAAGGGAGAACTCCCTGCTCCCCCTTCGCTGGTGCAGGGACAACCCCCCTCTTTATGGTTCAATGGACGGTAACTGCTGCTTGGGCACCTGTAGAATTCTGTCCCGTCCCTGGAATTTCGCTGCCGTCTCCATCTGTCTTGGTAACAGAAGTGGGGGGTGGGGTTAATGGGCAGCAGCCCTCTGCTCTCACGAGCTCAAAGCAGGAGTTGCTGGTTACTCTCACTCCCTTGCCAGGCCTTCTCCACGTAAGGCTCAGCCATGCCTCCCGGCACTGCTGACGGTGCCGGGTGTGGGGAGTGGAGGCTGTTGGCTCAGTCCTAGGGGCTAGGCTGGCAACAGAATAATATCCACGTTCTATTTCGCCCTGCTGACCCTGCGTGCAGCTCCCTGGGACAAGGAAACCAGCGGGTCCATCTGAAAAACACGG
The DNA here is from genome assembly GCA_007922305.1 of Dermatemys mawii. NCBI lineage: Eukaryota > Metazoa > Chordata > Testudines > Dermatemydidae > Dermatemys > Dermatemys mawii. The sequence goes on from ML677350.1 coordinate 870,858, forward strand.
GCCAGGGAGGCACCGAGGTCACAGCCAGAGTGTGGCCCTACCCTGCACTACAGCCACAGAGGTGCACAGGGGAGCTCAATGTTTCATGGCCCCGAAGATGTCCCTCTTCTGCCCATTTAGCCAGCTCTAAACCAGCTGATCTTCTGGCTCTCCTCACTCTGCACCTTACGCATCAGTGGGAGTCTCTCCACACTCTGCATCTCTCTCCCCTTCCGCCACCCAGCACCTTTCCCCATCCACCTCTGCTGAGCACGACTCCCTTCTACCAACCCCCTCTTCCTCGTCTAGATGTTGTCTCATTCACTCTTCCCCAGCATGCGACTCTCTCCCCATCTGCTTTCTCTCTCTAACCTGGGAGCCTGATCCTGGACCCGCTCTACCTGAGAAACTCCCATTGGGCCACCGGATTGGATCCAAGCGTCTCTCTCCCCTTACCCCTTCTCTGGGTGTGAATCTGTGCTGTTCTGAGTTTATTGTCTCCCGTGTTACTGCAAGCTCTATGGGGCAGTTCTGTTCTTCTGAAAAGCTCTAGGTTTAACTAGATGTGACTAATAATAGTATAGGAAGGGTTTCCTTTGGGGCTGCATATTCCTCCTCCCACCTAGCCTCACTTGCTTTCTGCTAGATGTACTTGCTCTAGGTTTTCAAACCAGTGAATGGAGCAAAATAACCCATGTGCAGCAGCTAGTTCCAAATGCACAGCATTTCTCATCTGCTTTGTCCTGCCTTCACAGGGTTCCCCCTGTCCCGTCACTCAACATCACAGTCTGTTGCTGGCGTTTTCTATCTCCCTTACCTGTTCTGAGAGCTGGCTCTGCTGGGGGGCATTTGCTGCGCAACTCCAGTGCTTTAGCCCTTCTCCAAACACCCCATGCGCTGTGGAGCGGCTGTCCTGGTGATTCTTCCCCGTTTCAACTCAAATGCATCCGACAAGTCACATAACCTGACAGAGGAAGCGGTGCTAGGACATGAGTTGTTTCCTCCTATTGTCTGCAGGGCGAAAGGATACAGATGAGCTGGAGAAAGTAGAGGCACCAAATAAAAAAAATACAGCCACAGAGTTTGGAACCCAGCATGCATCAGTGTTTGAAACACTTGAGCCTGCCCGGCGCTCCTTCAAGCCCCTTTGTCCCTCTCTGCATTAAGAAATGAACCAGGTTTGAAAATCATTTTCTAACCTGGCTCCTTCACTTGCCCCTGGAGCAAATGAGAAGGTGGTTGGCTGGCCTGTGCCGATCACACCAAACCGGGTTCCGCGGCTGATTCTGAAAGTGTATTCCGATAGCATCCTCTCTTCTCATCTCTGAGCCTCACCATCCAGGCCTCTGCTACCTTCAGGCTGGACTGCTGCTGCTGTGCTCTACCTGGGGATAACCTCTCAAGGTCTGTGATGGTCTTCAGCCCATCTGGAACCTTTGGTAGTGCCAAATTTGACTGGTCTAATGGTGAGACAGGGCAGACTGGCAAAAGCATATTACACCTGTGCTCTGATCTCTGCACTGGCAGCAAGTGCTCTGCCAGTGAAAACCACGGTGCTGGTCCCTGTCTATAAAGCCTGAAATGGCCACATCGCAGTATGCACAGAGCTCCTGTGATGTCCCATCAAGTCCAAAAGTTTTGTCTCTGTCAGTAGAGTGAAACTTGTGGACACTGGAGAGCAGAGAGGTGTCAATAGGAACTCCTTGCCTCTGGCGTTTTCTCCTGCTGGGAGTACATCTGAGTTTGTTGAGGATTTGCAAGAAATGCAGTTTCCAAAATCTCCAGTCACTGGGCTGGCTCATGGCAGCTTCACAACCTGGTACTTTTCTCTGGAGGTTACATCATGTGTTCTAGAACCTAAGCTTAAAAAGCGAAGTCAGACTGGATCTGAACTGAGGCAGCAATGTCTTCCTGACATCAGGCCCGAGAGAAATATCAATTGCCCCAATTATCTCAATAGGATGTACACTCTGAAACCTAATGATGATCATTTGACTGTCAACAGTGTTGTTAACCATTTCATATCAGAGGCAAGATAATCACTTTACAAAGGTTTCCGCAGTTTCCTGAAAATGGCATCCCAGTTTGGTATCACAGGAGGACAGAGGTTGGGCTCATTTTTTCCAGTCTGACATCTGGTTAGCTGACTGGCTTGGTTTGCTCCCTGCTTGATACTGCAGAATAGATGCTTCCCTTTCTGGAACTGTGGTGCACATAGATAATACGACTGTGCTGGTGTCAGCATCTGCCATAATTCAGGGCAGGAAATTACTTGGATTCCCATCTTGTGGAATTTGGTGTCTCTAGGCGGTTGTGGTGAGCGGACTGGAGAACAGGCAGCCACTGGGTCCCTTAATATGGTCTGTATCATGGAATTGTCCTGAAGCAAACTTTCAAAAAGGCGACAGCCCGATTCGATTCCTGTCCTACTAGAAATTAACTTGAGCCCTCCATGCACGAGGGCCCTTGAACTGCCACAGGAAAACTGCAAGTTGGAGGCTCTACGGATCTGTGGCTGGCTCAGAACCAGAGACCTAAATAGTCATTCCATCCCCCCACAAAAGCTGGTTTTAAGCTGCTGAGCAATCGCAAGGCATCCCTGCCCCCCACTCTCAAAGGAGGGATTAATCCAACCACCTTTCCTTTTCAAAACAAAGGGTCTCCGATCCTGCGACAGCCTCATTCACACAAGGAGTCCTAGCGAAGCCAAAGGGGCGCTTGACCAGTGAGGGCTACTCCCTTAGGGCAGGAGTCACAGGGGCAGGTAGGCTGGGGCATTTGTCGCTTAGCAGGACACAGGCCTAACGTTTAGCGCAAGCCGCCTCCATTCTGCTTGGATCAAAGAGCAGTAGCAGTAGCAACAGCATCGGCTGGCTCCTGCAGCCACCCAACCCACACAAAGAAGCCAGTGTCATGGGGAGAGCGAGGAGGGGCAGGCCCGCCAAGGCTGAGGTCTGCGAGGAGGACAGAAAAAGCCACAATCCTGTGTGTCCCCTCCTTGCACAGAAATCCTCCTGCCTTCATCCCACTCCCCGCTGTGTGCGCAGGAAGGAGAGACTGCGCTGCACAGTGGAAAATTCCACCATCCTCTTCCCAGAGCACAGAACGTTTACACTGAAAACAAGTCGCCTGTGTTTCTCTTTCCTGTGTCCTGCTGCCCAGGGTTTGCTGCTGAATGTGCCCAGGGCAGCCTCTCTCCCTCTCCCTCTGCAACACAGCTTTTTCTTGTTAAATGCAAACAGGAGCAGAGTTTTAGCTTATCCATTCCATGCACGGTTTCACGGACAGTCCTTTCCTGAAGATTTCGCTGACGGAGTCTTGCCCAGCAAGACAATTAAAACTCCATACCCAGCCACAAGTCAGCATGATCCAAGATCTGAGCAACGCTACAACAATACAATGTGCAAGTCAAATCTCCAGGGCAATCAGGCACTAAACACTGAGCCTGCTCCCGCAGCTCTTATTTACACAAACAGCCACATCCGAGTCAGTGGGACTACCCAGGCGAGGAAGACGTGCAACAATAGGATTCACTAGCTGGTCCAGCCCGTGACCAAGTGCCCAACCCTGCCCTCACGGGGCCCAGATGGGAGCAGTATCAGTCCCTGAGACAGTGGCATTGCTGCCTTCTGATCCGCAGGCAGGGAGGTCTGCGCTTCCGGAGCCGAGAGGTGAGAGTTCTAGTGCACATGTTATCTAGCTCACGATCACAATGTCCGGCTCTGCGTGTTGTGCTCACCTGAATGTTTTAATGGTCCCCACAGAGCAGTACTCTGCGCTCCTGTTAGAAAGACAGTCCCCCTTTCAGGTGACCACAACTACATGTTTGCCATCCTCATTCTCCTTACAAAGCTAGTTAGGAGCAAGGAGCCTACCCAGAGTGTTGAAGCATCCCCCCTCCAGCAAGTTGTCACTCACACAAGCCTAGGAACCAGAGTCCGGTCCAGAAGACCCAGTGCTGACGTTCACTCAGACAGACTAGCGTGAGGCACCAGAAGTAGACCCCCGATTCTGCAAATAGATGCACTAGCCCTGTCTCTTAATGTGGGATTCCATTGACTCTGGGGACTCCTACACCCACACAGAATCCCACTGACGTCAATGTGATGCTGTAACAGCACAGGGGTACATGCTAATGCATCCGGTAAAGAGGATCAGGGACCTAAACAACCTAGACATTTGCGAATGAGAAATCAGCATTTTCCTTTCTGAAAATTACATTTCAACCTTTTTCTAAAAAAAGGCTTAAATGCAAATCCTCCACCAACTGAATAATCCAGGGCATTGTACCTGACTGGCAGGAGTCTGAGCAGCACAAACGGGGTGACAACTAAAACTCTCTGCAAACCAATGGCCTGTTCCTGAGAGCTGCAGAGAACAAGCAACTCCCACTGGAACCAGAGAATATCAGTTTCTCAGCAAGTCACTGGATCAGGGCCCTGGAAGATTTAAATGAAAGAAAGAAAAAAAAAAGATGGCAGAGTTATGTTCCTAATTTTTTTTTTCATTTTAGCAGTTCTTTTCTTGGGTGACACACAGGAGACCATTCTATTCTTGCATCTTTTCAATGGTTTCTTCCTTGTATTTGCCCTTCTCCTTGCAACAGGGCGAGACTTTGCTTTGCGTTCCAAGATCTTTGCTAGTTAGCGGGTCCTCTCACAGATTCCATAGGTGACACCATCACATCAGAGAAGCTGAAACTCTAGTTGTGAACTAAAGCACGGGTGCAAAACTACCCATCCATCCTCCCAACTCTCTCTGCAAAGCAAAAACCCTCCACACGCACACAGACACAGGCACTTCCTTTAATAAAACATGTGAATGCAGCATTAGGATTAGATTTTAAATGCATAACAGGACATTGAGAAACCTGTTTCCTACATTAACTGTCACTCAGCACATACAAGTCATTTGTATTATTATAGACATAAAAGAAAGCATTATATATATAAGGAAGCATTAAGTCTATAGTAATACATATATATATGTGCACAAAATGGCTAAGTTAGTTAGTTATAGTGGAAGCTGCTAATGTTTAATCTATGTGCGTTTCAGAGGTAAACCCTCATGCTGGATTAGTGAGAAGTGGGTTTTTATTTATTTTCATTTAATGTCTATATTTTAGATATATCATTTGTCTACACACATGTATACACAGAGAAGGGAGAGGAAGGCATGGGGGAAGGAAATCAGTCCAGCCCTATATATATATATATATTATATATAGATTATTTTAATAGCATTGTGACATTCAAGACAAGGGGTTTAAATTCCACAGCCTTCCTCTACCAAAGGCTTTCCCAGTAAGTGCAGAAGGAAGCATCTGATTAGTTGCTGTTCTCCCAAAGACTGCACTTCACTTCAGCTTTGCTCCCCCCTCCCCTTCCCCCTGCTCTGTGTGAGCATGAGCCGCTGGACAAGCAACACAACGCTCCATTCAGCTCTCATTGCTGTGAGTAAAGTAAACCCCGCACACCCACTCCCCCCCCCGGGAGAATTCACAGGACTCTGGGAGCTGCTGGGAGGAAGGATTTCAGTCCCTTTTTCTTTGCCAGTCCCATCTTCACTTTCCTCACTTTCGTGTTACCTTAGTGGTGCTTTTCTGGGGAAGGATCTGCCTTGTGCAAACAGGAGGAAGCAGCTGGGTAAGTTGCTGGGGGCTTGGACAGGCTGGGTTGCAGCCTCTCACTGCTGTTACAGGAGCGGCCTTTCACATATTGAGTCAAAATGAGTCCAAGGATCTGAATGCAGCTCCCGGTACTGGAGGTTTGTCCACACAGCACGAGCAGTCTGCTGGGCGCTCCCTGCCCAGGGGAGACTTGGGCAATCAATGACTGGGAAGGCTGCAGGTCAGGACTGAACTGTATTGGCAGAGCCCAGGACTGGGATAAGCCAGGGGTGCAGCAAAGGAGGATCGCAATCCATGTGTGTGTGTGTGAGGGGAGTCTGGGGCGGGTGCCGCTGCTCAGCACTAAGGTGTCAGCAGGGCTGTGTGGGGCCCAGGGCTGGGATAGCTGGGGCTGTTTCCGGGAGGCCAGGACGGGCAGAACCATGTGGGGCCCAGGGCAGGAGTGAGGCGCGCTAGCAAAGGAGGAAGTGGGATCACCGGGCGTGCTGGAAGACAGGCTCAGCAGTGCTGTTTGTGGGGGCACAGGACTGACACAGAAGGGAAGTGCATGAATGTAACAGTGGATGGAAAGCCAGCACTGACCCTGGCTCAGGAGACTTACCCGCATGGGCCTGGTCTGCACTCGGCTCAGCTCCATTGGGGTTTGCAATGGTGGGAGCCATACTGCAGACAGAGCTGTGAACGCTGACATTTGTTATTCTTCCCCCTCCCCCATGAGATTCTCCCCAACCTCTCCCCCAGCTCTGGACTCTCCCACATACATCTTTGCCATTCCACTGGCCATTCAAAGAGCCGTTGCTAATGCTGCCCATTTTGCTTCTAGCCACATTCTTGGCTTACACTAATACGCTAAAACAGCGGCTCGAAGGCCACGTCCCCAGCGCTCAGAGCAGCATCACTGCCTCATGAAGCCTTGGCTGCTTCCTGCTCTGTGTTACCCCCGGCAGGACAGACAGGCCCATGGGCAGGCTCAGGGCCGGGAGTGAGGCTCCTGGGTTCTTGGGCTGCTCTGACTCTGTGGCCTCAGATGAGTCATTTAAACCTTTCCAGGCCTTACTTATCTCTCCAACGTCTCTAGTGGCTTCTTCCTGGCTTTATCTCAAGCCTATCCTCCATCCTCCTCCTCCTCCTCGACCTTTCTGCTGCCATCGATCTGTGACTCTCACCTCTCTTGGTTCTCCTTCTGCATCTCTGGTGGCTCTTCCCCCCTCCTGTCCCACTTCCCTGTGGACGTTCCCTAGCACTCCATCTTGGGTCCTCTCCTCTTCTCCCTCCCTATCCCGTCACTGGGTGACCTCTGTTTGCAGAGGTTTAGCTGTCACCTGGGCACTGATGACTTTCAGATACAGTTTCCTGCTCTGGATCGCTCCCTCACTGACTCTCCAGCAGCTCCTTTTGGGTAGTTCACTGTCAACTCAAGTTCAGCTTGGCCAAAAACAAGCTTACACTCTCCCCTGCCAAACATCTTCACTGACTTTGTTCTGGGTTACAGCTGACTCGACCACTCTCTCTCACATCATCCTGGCCCGTAACCTGGATAACATCTGTGGCTCCTGTCTCTCCTTCTCCCCCCATATCCAGGCCATTACTTATTCCTGCCACTCATTCCGTCACAATATTTCAAACGCACTCGCACTTTCCTTTCTGCCGTGAGGATCAAGTTGCTTGTCCTCAGCCCTCTTTGGTCAACTAACCTTAACCACCGCTGATTCACCTGAAAAAGCTTCTGCCAAAACCACCTCTCTCTCACTAATTGCTCCACCCACATCACCTCCCACTGAGTCACTTCACTGGATCCCCACCACCCTGAGCATCAAATACAAACTTCTTGTCTTTGTTCTCAGGCCTAGCCTCTCAGACATGGTCTCCTCCCCCATTTCCCACCTCCACATCCAACCTGTTCTGCCAGTGCAGCCAGGCTCAGCATTCCTTCCCCGCCTTGCACAAACACCTCCAGCCCCAGGACTTCTTCCTTACTGAGGCTTACGACTGGGACACCCCCCACAACACAGTTGCCAAGCTCACCTCCTTTCCCCTCATCCAACCCTTTCCTAAGAACCCACCTCTGCCAGGAAGTCTATGGGGAAGCAAGGTGGAAGCAACAAACCAAACAGAATCAGGTTGGATGAGCCATCCAGATGGGTCCATACCTCACTTTCAACCACCTGATCTTATGGACAACCTGATCCTCCTGTTCACCTCCCGTTGTTGCCTTCTTCTGACCTGTCCTTTAGTGTGTCCTCTTCAGTACAGATTGCAAACTCGCTGGAGCAGGGATCATGCCTTTTATTTCTTATGGGGAAGTACCTTGCACAATTGTGACACTTGAAAATAAAATAAAATATAATAAAGATAAATATTAACTAGTCAATAATAATAATGTTACCCCTCTGTAAAATGAGGAGACGTTACAGCTCTGCATATCAGGGGTGGTGTGAGGCTAAGCTAATTGGCGTTCGTAAAGCACTCAGCTACCAATTGTAAGTTGCAGTACAGGCATGTCACGTCTTAAGCGTATTTAACATACGCGATTTCAGCTTTATGCGGTCCGCAAAAAAAGAAAAAAGGGGGGAAAAAATTAAAAAACTTCCTGCAGGGGGCACAATTTTGCCTCCCATTGAAGTGAATGGGTTCTCGCTTTACGCAGTAACTGCGGAACGGAACCCTCGTGCAAGACGCGACATGCCTGTACAACTAATCTTTTTTGAGCAAGTATACATTGGAGCAGTGCTATTTCTAGCACGATTTGTCCAGAATGGTGATGAGTTACCACAACGTCCTACTCGCCTTCTCCTGGGATATCTGGCAACGGTAATGCGAGTTGTCACATTCACATTAGTACATGCTCTTGCGTCTGCAGAATTCCGCCCACTCCTTTTCCGGCAGCACCCGTGTTGTCCTTTAACCACTCTGCCTTGGAGTGAGATTACATCTGAGCTCACAAGCTGAAGCAGGTTGGAACTGGACCGTACTTGGAAAGGAAACCGCCAAGGAAAGTCCAAGTGCTGCAGGAGGAGGTACTGGTGATTTAGCCGAGATTGCTCTTCCCTCTAAAGCCCTGATCCAGTGAAGCACGAAAGCATGTGCTTAGTTTTAAGCATGTGAGTAGTAGCCCCACCCCCTTGAGTTCATTAATCCAGCTCCCATTGAGCTCAATGGGACAACTCACATGCTTAAAACTAGGCTCGGTAATCTAAAGGCCTAGTAAATTAGGCCTAAGTAATCTAAACTTCCCGCTGCACTTTCTCTTAGTCACACTATCCCAGGGGTGGCCAACCTGACCCTGAGAAGGAGCCAGAATTTACCAATGTACATTGCCAAAATGCCACAGTCATACGTCAGCAGCTCCCCATCAGCTCCCCACCCCCAGTGCCTCCCGCCCACCGGCAGCCCCGCCGATCAGCGCCTCCCTCTCCCTCCCCACACCTCCCGATAAGCTGTTTCGTGGCATGCAGGAGGCTCTGGGGGGAGGTGGGAGAAGCGAGGGAACTGCAGGCTCGAGGAGGGAAGGGGAGTGGGGGCAGGGCCTGTGGCAGAGCCAAGGATGGAGCAGTGAGCATTGCCCTCCCCCACCACCCCCACGGTACACTGGAACATTGGCCCCTGTAGCTCCAGCCCCGGAGTCGGTGCCTATACAAGGAGCTGCATATTAACTTGTGAAGAGCCGCATGTGGCTCCGAAGCCAAAGGTTGGCCACCCCTGCACTCTCCCCTTTTCTCTCTCTCAAACGGGGCTGTAGCATTGCAATGCACCAGGAAACAGCTGCCACAATCTGCCTCTGTCCCAAGGGACACAGCCTGCAGAGCATTGATGGTCCATGGGGACGAGAAGCGCTGTGGGACTGCACGTCTCTGGCTGATCAGGGTGCCTCTTCCCTTTCTCTCTCTCACCTGTAGCTGCTTTCCAGGATGTGGGGTTCCCTGGGCCTCCTCCTGCTGTCAGCTCTCTTCCCCGTCAGGAGAGCTGCTGCCGAGCGCTGCCCCCGGATCTGCATCTGCGATAACATAAAGCACCATGTCACGTGTCTGAACAAGAACCTCACAGAGGTGCCCATCACCATCCCACAGGTCAGTCACTGGGCACAGTGGGGGAAGGGAGGAGTCAGAGGTAACGCAGCACGAAGTGCTCTGAAACTGCCCCCCCCCCCCCAACTTGCCGCTGCTGCCATCACCATCACAGCCTGTCACAACATTCCTCACCCCCCTCCCCGGACCCCTAATCTGATCCTCTCTCTCCCTGCACAGCACTGAGCCCCACAGGCTGCTGTAGGGCAGGGGAGAGGAGGTGGAATGAGCTGCAGGCAGGTGTGGGTCACTTGGCACAGAGGACCAGGTTTCTGAAAGATTTGTGCAGTAACCTCGCAGCCTTTCAAGGCCATTGATGTGGAAATCTGAAGAGGGGGATAGATCCATGTGCAGGGCAGTTTGCAAGATGAGCTGGTCTGCTCAGGGTCAGCTCATCTACCAAATAACAGCGTAAAAATAACTCACCTGATCGAGCCAAAAAAACCGTTACAATATTTTCTGGGCACTACACAGTCAGGCCCCTCTGAGGTGGTGATTGTTACAGGCTGTAAAAGCTAAAGCAGAGCCAGACGGCGAAATAAGGGAACAAGGGAAAGCCAGGAGGCTGCAGGAAGGTGGTGTTGGGGTCAGAGGCACTTTCCCCTCTGAGTCAGTATCGAACTCACGCTCACGCAGGGTGCTAGCGATTGCCGCACGGCAAGAAGACTGAACAGTCACTGCTGAGATCCCAACACAGCTTTCTGCAGCAGACTGGAGCTCCTCTGGGAAGTGTCTCTTCCAAGTACTGACCAGGCATGAGCCAGCTCGTGAGATTTGGCCAGATCACAGCGATAGCGGCTGCAGGGAGGTCTGGGACAGCGCGACACTCTGCTGCAGAGGGGTGGGAGAGGTTGTGGATTCCATCTTCACTTACTGATCCTTGTGTAATCAACAGGTCACCCAAAAACTGGATCTCCGGGGAAACAACATAAAAGTCATCCCTGGGGGAGCTTTCCTCCCTATCCCATACCTCACCCACTTAAACCTGCAGCGATGCAATATGGAGAGTATCGAGGAAGGGGCTTTCAGGGGACTAGGACGACTGATCTACCTCAACCTGGCTTCCAACAATATAGCCTTCATCTACCAGGAGTCCCTGGATGGGCTGTCTTCTCTTCAGCAGCTCATCCTGGAGAAGAACCGCATAGAAGAGATACAGCCAGGGGCTTTCAGCCAACTGGGCTTCCTCAATTTCCTCAACCTTGGTGAGAACTTCCTGGTCTACCTGCCCGATATGGTCTTCCAGGGCCTGCAGCTGATCAAGTGGCTCCGCCTGTCCCATAATGCACTTCATGTCATAGCCACGGAGGCCTTTGCTGGGTTGCCTACTCTGAGGAGGTTGAGCCTGGACCACAACGAACTGCAGTCGCTGCCCACAGAGGCCCTGTCGAGGCTGTCGGGTACCACACGGCTGGACCTGGGACACAACCCTGTCACCTACATCGGTGAGGAGGCCATTGAGATGGCTTCCCTGAAGCAGCTGTTCTTGGACAACATGGCCCTGCAGGACGTCTCACACAAAGCCTTTGTGAAGAGCCCCCTGCTGCACACAGTCGACCTCCACAACAACCAGGTGCAGGTGCTGCAGCCGCTGACAGACGCCGCCCACCTGAAGAAAATCAACTTGACGGGGAACCCTGTGGTTTGCACTTGTTACATGCGGCCCTTCAAGGAGTGGACAGAGAAAGCGAGGATCCAGGCCGATGTGCCATGTGCAGGCCCGGACGCCTTCAGGGGTGAGCAGCTGGAGTCGCTGAGGTCCATTGATATGAAGTGTGGCGGCCCTGCCCTGGCCGAGGAGCGGCTCCCCAGCCCAGCCGCCCCCAGGAGGGAGCCAGAGGGAGATCCTAAGACCAGGTGTCCAAAAGGCTGTGCCTGCTCCCCTGATTTCCAACACAGCAACTGCGAGAACAGAAGCCTCCGGAAGATCCCCAAGGGGTTCCCTGGCAATACCCAGCTCCTAGACCTGCGCCAGAATGAGTTCCACTCCATACCCAAGGGGTCCTTCCCCGGCTTGAAGAAGCTGGTCTCCCTCCACCTGCAAAACTGCAAGATCACAGAGCTGCAGCCGGGGGCCTTCCAGGGCTTAAAGAAGCTGGTCTACCTCTACCTGTCCAATAATGACATCGCTGCCATAGAAGCTGCTGCCTTTGATGGAGCTCCCCAGCTCAGCTACCTGTACTTGGACCACAATGGGTTCACGCGGATGCCCACGGGGGCCTTCCGCCTCCTGCCCAACCTCTTCTCCCTCCACTTGCAGCATAACTCCATCAGCCAGCTGTCAGACAATGACCTGACTGGGGCAGGGCAGCTACGCTGGGTCTACCTGAGTGGGAACCGCATCACTCGTGTGTCCCCCAGGGCCCTGAGCCCTGCCAAGATGCTAGAGAAGCTGCACCTGGATGAGAACCTATTGCAGGAAGTGCCCACTGGGTCCCTCCGGGGTTTGCCTGTCCTTAGTGAGCTGAAGCTGTCCAAGAATCCCATCAAGTATATTGGGGATGGAGCCTTCCTTCCAGTAGCCAAGTCCCTGCTGCACCTGTATCTGGATAATATGGGGCTAGAACAGGTGAGAGGGAGGGCAGGAGAGAGATGGGCAAATGCTGAATCCTCCTATACAAGTTACTGTTCAGTCACCTCCTCCCTGCTCCCACTGCAGGGCGCTTCCCTGCAGCACATTCCAGTGTTTGGCCTGGCCCAAATGCAGGGACTTCCAACCCAAGGCAATGGCCCCAGCACTGGAGCTTGCACCACTTCCCTTGGGAGACCATTGCTCAGCCTGAGACCTCGCTTGGAAGAAAAGCTTCCCGACAGCCTGAATTGCACCTTTGTTGGGTTTCATCCTGTTACTCCTAGTGATCATGCCCCCTTGGCCTGCCCTGAACAGTCCCTCGCTCCTCCTCCTTGACAACTGCACCTTTCACAGGTGCCAGATCCTCCCCAAGTCATTGCCCAGCCAGGTTACAGACTCTTTGTTCCTTTAATCTGTCCTCATTTGGGGCTTGATCCAAAGCCAATGATAGTCAATAGAAAGATTCCTGTTTCTTTCAATGAGCCTTAGATCCTGCCCTAATCTCCTCCCTCCTCCCCCACCAGGGTCTTAATAATGGATATTTTTCTGTTCCTCCAATTTGTCAGTATTTCTTCTTGTCCTGTGAAGACCTAGCCCAAGGAATTCCCCTCTGCTACTCACCTGTTTCTCTCTCCTCTCAAGCACCCCAAATTGCCACCATCCTCCTGCCAGCCAAGGCTCCTTTCAGGCTCAAGAAGGCTGCATCCAGGGCCTCCCATGCTGCTTTCACAGCAACTCCCAGCCCTGAGGAAGGAGAGCGCCAAACTCGGGTCCAGGGAGATGGCTTGGCCATTCAACCACCCCAATCAGTTTTACTCTCAAAGCCCAGAATGAGGCCAGTGCAGAGCTCAGAGTTTCTCACGCTTGCAGAGAAGAAAGTGGAATACGTCCCTGCCAAATTCTCCTTTCCCTTTCAGTGGAAATTTGGGTGCATTCTGGGGTCCCCATAATGCAACCCAAACTGGTTATGTAAATTAAAGGGCTCATTAGTTTTTCATAGCATGAAACCCTTTTTCAGCTACTTGTAACCAAATCGCTCCTCACGTGACCCCAGAATCCTCGGAGGGGCTGTGAAAACCAGCACTAAGGAAGTGCAGCAGGAATGATGGTCATTGAGGTGCTTCTGGAATCTAGAGACCATCTTGAGCACGAGTGACTGAACCAAACCTGAAAACCAGAGGTGGGAAAGTGGAGTGGGCTTTTCCCTTTGTGACTGTCACAGAGGCTGACAAGCTCAGTCACACAGATTAAATTAAAATGGGGAATTGCATCAGCAAAGTCTTGTAGGTAGAAACCACGTACTCTACGTCTCTGACCCAACTAAGCACTTAAACCCGAGTAGCAACTGTGAAAATGACACTGCTCCTATGCTTGAAGTTAAGCACATGCTGACCTGCCTTGTTGGACTGGGGCCTGTTTAAACTGGGATAAAAATAAGATGACAATCAGCTAGCCACTGACTGAAAAATCCCCTGCTCAATTCAGTGCCTTGCCATTAGAAAAAGGAACATCTGAGTCGAAATGAAAAGCTATACTAAGCGAAACACATCCAGTTGCCAAAACGAACAAAAATCTCAAATTGAAAAAGGGTGTTAAATACATCTATTAAAAAGCACACCCCTATTTATAGAACACCGTACGTTTACGCTGCACTTTCAAACATAGAACAGGTGAAATTCACTGCTCCAAAGAGTTTATAGACTCAGAAAATAATGCAAAATTAAATAGGACACAGCCAACTTGGATCTGATGCAGCTTAAGAGACACAAACTGCAACATTTCAATATGTGAAACAGGTGAACACTTTCAGAGCTATTTAAGGGAATTAATATTTAGCACTAAATATTTGGTCCCACATTTACATTAGCCAATAAAGACAGAGAACTCACTTTACACAGTAACTTTGAAAGGCTCTGCTTCTCTCACAATGAGGTCCTTTGTTTCAAATTATGTCACACACACACACACACACACACACACACACAAAATGAGAAAACACCTGCAGATATTTAAGTCCCTATTCAAATCATCCCTGGCTGTTTGCCTTTGACTCATCAGCCCCATCTCCTCATTTGCAGCTTTCCTCGAGGGCATTTGCTGGTCTGGGCCCCAGGCTGAAGAGTCTGTACCTGGACAACAACAGCATGTATAATGTGCCTGACCTGCATCGCTTCACAGGGCTGGAGGTCATCAACCTGAGAGACATCCCCTTTCGCTGCGACTGCCAGCTCCTCCCACTGCGCAGGTAAGTCATGGCTTGGGTCCAGCGGCCTGGCTGGGGCTGACTGATAGGAGGGGGAGGATCTCTGCTCAGTCCCTGCCAGGGAGATGTTCACACCACTGAAGATATCACTGCAACGGTCAGCATTTTCAACCTTGCTGGGAGGCTAATCCATGGGATTTAGGGGCCTAACTACCTACAATCTGAGGCTGTGTGCCCTCCTGCCTAGAGGGAAGTTCTCCACAGCAGGAGCGAGGCATATGGGCAGGTGAGGGCAAAGAGGAAAAGCAAAGGAACTGGCAGATCAGAAAGGACCGTAGGTCCTCTGGCTGCCTGTCTCACCCAATTCCCAATGCTCGATGCTGCCAAGGGAGGTGTAAACACCACATAATGCACCTTATTGTGCTGTAGCCTACCATGTATTTCTTCATGACCTCAGTGGCTGCTCACCTTATTCCCTGAAGTGTGAGGATTGGGAACCCTTGAAATGTGTCCTGGCTGGGGTGACTGCAGCTGCGATTCTTCCTCTATACAACTGCATTTTTGGGGTGCTAAATCTTTCCACACATGTGGGAAGACTGAAGTGCCCTGCTGAGCTGTCCCCAATCCAGGGATACACAGAAGGCACCACTTTTCAGGGCTGTCATGTCAGCCCCAAACTCCCTTTGAACTTGTTAACAGAGAGCAAATGACCTGGTTTGCTAGCCCAGCCATTTGTGCCAGTAATGTGCTAAGTCCACCTGGAGTTGTTCTTGCCTCCTTCCTCTGTCTCTTCTCCCCTTTGCAGATGGATTGACAAACTGAACCTGCGCGTGGGAGCCACCTGCGGGTCTCCAGCAGAAGTCCGTGGGCAGAAGGTGAAGCTTTCTGCTGTCTTCAAAAGCTGCCCAGGCTGGGGTGTGGAGAAAGGCAGAAGGGCCCATCCAGACAAAGTCAAAGCAGAAAGAAGCGTCAGCAAGGAAAAGAGGTCGGGAAAAGCACAAGCCAGAGGCACCAAGAAGAGCAAAGCGTAAGGGGGAGCGGCCACATTGCAGCTGCTGAAGTGTCTGGCAGCAGCGTGTGGTTGTGGAGGCACTTGACCGGCTAGTCGGAAGCAGCTTAGTGAGAGAGAAGCTTTAATGGACATGCAGGGAGATTTCCACTGCACAGCGGAAAGGAGCAGACCTGACCGCAGCGATGGGAGACTGACCCCTGGGGTTCGGGCGGGATGGGGGCTGGAAGGGAAGTATGTGTGCAGTGTGTGTTGCAAGGGGTGGGGGAGAGGGATTCAAAGAGGAAATAGCAGAGGTGAGAGTTCCTTCTCACAAGCCCATGGTGCTTTTCATGAGGGAGCTTCCTCTCCCACCCTCCCTCGCTTCTGTGCCAAATCGTAGCTTGAACAATTCCATTTTGCCTCCCTAAGTTCCTCTTGCAGTTTCAGTGGAACACATTATTGTTCTCGTCCTGCTAGGGTGACCAGATGTCCCGCTTTTATAGGGACAGTCCTGATTTTTGCATCTTTTTCTTATATAGGCTCCTATTACCCCTCACCCCCTGTCCTGATTTTTCACATTTGCTGTCCGGTCACCCTACTTCCTGCCCTAAAGCATGGTGTAGTGCTGCTGTGTATTACATTTCACCCCAGGTGCGGGCGATTTTTAGGGGTGGGGGAACAATCTGCTGTCCCCAGATTTCATGTCATCTCTGATTCAGTGGCCAGCCCTTGCTGCAGAATTGGAGCTTTCAGTCACAAACACCACATTTCTACCCGCCTGGTTGCACAGGTAACACTGGAAACACAAACCGAGTGTAACACAGGCACTATTGACTTTGTGAGTCTGCAGAGCCCTTGGAACAATAGCTTGTGGGGGTGAAACACACCCCATTGATCTCAATGGAGTGTCAGGTTTCAAACCCGGTGATGGCTACTGAAATGCCAACATTGCTAGCTGTCAACGGCTGATCGTTTCAGCAAATGGACGGATCCCACAATCCCCAGCTGCCCCCTGCCCCTTCCCAGGTGTCAAAAGCTCCAACTGTCCCTTCCCAAATCCCCAGACCTCCCCCTCACACTGCTACCCTGCCGGCCTGCGTCATTAATACAAACAGAGGCAGCAAATTGAACATATATGGATCTAAGCCTCCAAATAAACAACACAGGGTGCTACCGTACTGAGTGTATTAGTTATTTTTGTTCAGTAAAGCTCCAATTTTATTTTACACAAAGGGGCTGCACTGCAGGATCTCCCGTCTCTCCGGAAAAAGGAAGCCACACTGCAGCACGTAGGTCCCGCTCACAGCAAACTAGCTGGGGACTGGTCTACACTGAGCGAGGTGACTGCTCTCTGCAGCCCCGTCAGGAAGAAAGGCTCTATAGCCCATGGGATTAGCTACATGCTGTGGAGAAGCTACATTCATCCACAATATTTGTATCACTGCGCCTTTCCAATGCTGGCAGCAGTTAGACGTATTCAGCGCCCCCCCCTTCTGCCACCTCCCATTTCAAAACACACTTAAAGGCAGTGAAAGACTTTAAGGATGGGTGTCATCTAGTTTCCTGTTGAGGGGAGGGTGTCAGTTATCCACACTCCTTTGAAATGGCAAACCTATCGCCAAGTTTCATGTATTGTTTCAACACCTAGGGCCAGACCTTTGCCTGGTTTAGATTGGTGTAGCTGCCCTGGAGCTATGCTGGTTTACACTGGCTGAGAATTTGGCCTCTAGACTTTTTTCGTACAGATTTCCCCAAATCTCCCCCCAACCCTGCTCCCTATTCCCCAAATCTCCCTACCCCAGCTTTAGTACCCTCCCATCCTTAAGCTGCCCCCCAATCCTCCCGTCTCCTCTCAGCCTTCCCGGATTCTCCTCCCCGCCACCCCTTGCGCAAACCCGGCACTCTCTGCAGGGGATACCGGTAGTGGGGCATGGCGGGCAGGGGACAGTGCAGCAAGCCCAGGCAGCTGCAGCTGGCCAGAGAGCCGTGGATCGGTGCTCACCTCTGGCTGCTCGCAGGGCAGCGGCGCCCACCCGGGGGTGGGAAGGCTTCTCTGCTGCCTGGCTGGGCTGCTGCAGATCTCCAGCTTCCAAGCACTACTACTGCGGCTTCAATGGATGAGCTGGGACGGCACTTCCTAGGAGCCCACTGCAGCCGCGGCCAGGAGCGGTAAGCCTCCCGCAGAGGGAGGCGGGAGGGAGCCTGGCTTACCACTCCTGGCCGTCGCTGCTGAGGGCTCCTGCGAAGCACCCTGGCTGGGCTGCTGCCAAGCCCTGGCTTCCAGGCGCTGCTGCTGCGGCCTCAATGAACAAGCTGGGGCGGCGCTTCGCAAGAGCCCTCTGCAGCAGCGGCCAGGAGCGGTAAGCCAGGCTCCCCGCTGCCCTCCCGCCTCCCTCTGCGGGAGGTTTACCGCTCCTGGCCGCCGCTGCAGAGGGCTCCTGGGACGTGCCGCCCCAGCTCATTCACTGAAGCCGCAGCAACAGTGCCTGGTAGCTGGGGATCAGCAGCAGCCCAGCCAGGCAGCAGAGAAGCCTCCGCTTCTGGCCCCTCCCTCCCGGAAACTGCTATGGTGGGGGCGTGGGACCAGGAAGCTTGGCGGACCGCAGGGAAGGGCTTCATGGGCCGCATGCGGTCCCCGGGCCTCGTGTTGAAGTCCCCTGGCCTGGGGGCCACATGCAGCCCCCGGACTGCGTGTTTGAGACCCTTGGCCTACAGCATAGGGATGTATTATACTGCAAGAGAGTGGCAGGAAAGGACTGGCCTTGTCCTCCCCATCACTTCAAGGAGTAATGTCCCTTCAGTATCACATGGATTGCTGTGAAGAGGTGGTGAGGGGAAAGAGCAGGTATGTTATCCCAGAGGGTCTGCTCCAGCCCCTTTGCTCACAGCTAATATTCCAGTGAGGAGGAAAAACAAACCCCAATATACACTTTAACTGGGACTGGAGTTTCACACAGCTCTGCCACCCCAACAAGCAGGGCTCAATCCAGCAAATTTGTCCATTACACTACAAGAAGCTGGTGCCTGAATGCACCATGACCAAATACATCTGCCATGCCTGGCAGCCTTTCCAATGATGGAATGAGGGATGGAGAACCCTTTTCTTGAACTACAGGCTCTGTCTAGACTTGGGAAATAGACATTTTCAAAACATACCTTTCAGTCACAACCTTTATTTCTAGTGCAGGCAGGGCCTAAGTCAGGATACGGGGTCCTGCCAGTCCAACCACTGCTTCCTGTAGCAGTCACTGAACAGCCAGCTTGCGAGGGCACAAGGAACTACAAAACCCTCCAAAATGCCCGACCCCCAGAGCAGAAAAGGGAACCTTAGAGATGATTCAGCAGCATTTCAGGACTCTAAGTGGAAGTGAAAATTATGTTGAAACCGTATTCTCCACTATCTTATTCTCCGATATCATATACTTAAATAACATGAGAGCAAACACTGTTCTTCTTACCTGTATCAATGACACCATCAGAGGACTCAGAATAAAAGATTGTTTAAAATGTAGCCTGTTAATCACCACTGACATATTTCACTCATCAAACTAGATTGTCAAACAATGGTGAAATTGACCAGTTTCACTGGCCCATTCTTACGCTGCTGTGTTTGGGTTTTCCCCACACATCGGGGGAATGTAGAATTTGTTTACATGAAAAGGATTTTATTCAAATTAGGAACAATTTCCAGGAAAGCAGTCATATAAATATTAAGTATATGGGAGTTTAAAGTTAACCAACAGCTTAAGAAAAGAGCCAGAGCCCCCTGAAAAATAATTCACTCAGCAGAGGATCTAGAACACCTATAACAGCACACTTGACCATAGGCTTGTAGGAAAGTCAGAACTCAGCATGGAAGGGGGACACACTAACAGTTCTGTCCCAACTGGTGCCAGGCAAAGTTCACCTCCTTTACACACGCTCCATCCTAGCTGGCAGCTTCTAGCCCCAAACCTCCTTATTGCTTTCGTGTTCAGACTTCCCCTCTCACCTCTTGATCAGAGCAGGCATGTTGCAGTCTCTGAAACCAACAGGCAAGTCTTTGACCTTCTATTACATTTTATTTACAGAGCATTATGGTACATTTCATTGGTGGAATTCACTTTGGGATTATAAAAAAATAATAATAATCCAGCAGCATTGTGCATCTTGGAGGGGAGAAAAGAGCCAAACATAAGTATCCTGCTGTCTTCTGGGCTGGATAAGATTCAGCTCATCTCACAGCAGGTGAAAAAATTAATTTACGAGTAAAACCGAGAGAGAGATTCCCTCCTGTAACTTGTTTTCTAGCTCCTCCATTTCCCAGCTGCTCTCTAGAGCCCTCTTTGGTCGCATGTCTACGTCCCAGAGAGGATGAGAGAGAGGGATGAGCACATCATGGTTGTTCCCCTAGCGACAGCAGCCGTGTTCCTGTCTTACTTGCTACCTCCGAGACCACACATAGTGGTTGTGGTTCTGCAACTTCAATGCCTCTCAGATCCCAGTTCACAGGCTCCAGACACCAGCCTGAAATGCTATCATTGTCCGCACTGCAGCAGCAGCTTCCTATAGAGCTCAGAAAGAGTCACGTCTGTGGGCCAATAGGATTTCCCGGACTCAAGAATCCACCCTCAGAGTCCAGCCCATCCGCTAAGTAAGAGCTGTGTTGCTTTCAAAGTTTGGTACCTTTTCTGTGACCTGGGGTTTAACCTCTCCTCCCGCAAATGGAGCTTGCAGACACTGAGGATTGTTCTTTTGCGAGGATAAAGGGGCGTTTGTGGCATTTTGGGAGTGCCCAGGCCAAAGGAACGACACCCCTTCTTGTCTCCTGCACAGCTTTACTTGAGGCTTCACCAGAGGGCAGTGCACATCCGTGCTCAAGGCCCGGAGATCCCACCCAGGGGATTAGTCCTCCACCTCCTGCTTTATGCTGCTTAGCTGAATGGGAAGCTCTAGGGCTCTGAATTCCACTGCAGCCGGGTCGAAAGTTTCCTCTTTCACTTGCACAGTGATAACTATTGAGAGACAGAAAGAGGATAAATCAGTCCACCCAGAAAGCTTCATTAACAGTTGGTGTCAACAGCTCCATGGGGCCCACTCTGTTTATAGGGACACCCAGTAACAAATGTTTTGGGGGTCCCATCAGTCCCATTTCCCAGCCAGCAGGTGCTCACATCACACACAAATACCAGCCCAATTGGCCCCTCTCACTGGCAGCCTCAGTGGATACCAAGAAGGGAGCAGAACACGGAGTGACCTCCCATCTCATCCCTCTAGGTCAGGAGAAGCCTAGGCTGTGGATGGCTGCATATGGCAAGTCAGCCTCCAGGAGCAGTTGTGTCATTCTGGGACCCTCCTCTGGGGAGAAATTCTCTCTCCCTCACAGTCAGAAATGCATCCCCACTGGGACTGCTGATGCGGGACCCAGCAGCGAGGCGTGTCTCTCAGACAGCAGCTCACAGCATTATGCAACAGTCAGTTCCTTTGTTTAGAGGCAGCTGTGTGTGTGCTGGGGCTGCGCTAACCCTCGGCTTCCTTTGCCATGGAGTTGTGCAAACCTCCAGAACCTCTTCTGCAGAAGAGACAGTTAAGTCTTGGCTGTGGGTCTCCCCAGCCCAGGCCATAGGGACCCCAGGCCATGTCCGGTAGGAAGGGGAACAGGCCATAGAATTGCTAATGGCACCCAGCATGTAGGGAAGCGGCTGCAGGCTGGAGTGACTCTCTCTCCTTACTCTCATCAGGTGCTGACTCCAGTAAGGCCTTGCTTGCAGCTTTTGCTTCTCGTTTTGCTTTTGGGCCAGCTGGTTTCTTGGCTGCTTGCTTGAGGGACCGGGTTTTGGCAGACATCTTTTTCCCTTAACAAAGAAGAATAAAGAGTGTTGGGGAAATCTGTCCTTTTAACACCGCATGCAACTTCATGGGGCGGGGCCAAGCACACTTGACCAGCAAAACACATTCTGATTGGCTGGAAGGCCATGATATTTCTCCCAATCAGACACTCCCACGTCGCTGGTGGCATCTTGCTCTGAATCGGTGAGGAGCCTCTGCAGGGGTTAACTCCACATAACACACTCCGAAGAGACGCCGTGGAAGATGGCTAGAATAACCACTCTTCCCATCACCCTAAATATCGAGTAAGTCCTTACACATTAAGGCTCTGGTTCAGCAAAGCACTTAAGCACCTGAGCAGGCCCACTGAGCTCAGTTAAGTGCTTTGCTTAATGCTCAGGGCCTAGATCCTGAAAAACTGTCAGGGTGATCCTGTATTTGTGTCAGTATAATTTTGTTAGTTAGGGCATTATGGCCTTTTAGACTATAAGCTCTGTGGGACAGGAAATGTCATTTACTATGTTTGTACAGCATCTAGCACTGTGGGGTTGTGAATTTTAGGTGCTCTCTCTCTTTTTCTCTCTCTCTCTCACACACACCCACACCCCAACAACATGGTCTGAGCCCATTAGCTTCTTGATGATCACCATAACCATCCTCATCCCTTAACACATCATGGACTGATTCCCGCTATCCAGGCTGGGCTCCCCATCATATCCACAGACCATGGGGAAGCTGCACGTTGCCAGTGAACGGGTCAGTCACTTGGAAGCGGTCTCAGAGGCAGGTAGTCCTAGTCTAGATTGCAGCCAACAGACACAGCCTAGCAGTCTCCACCCAAATGCCCAGGTCTCTCCTCAGCAAGAGCAGCATGGTGAGATGCAAAGAGGAATAATGAAGCTATAAACACACACTGGACTAAGTATATCCAGAGTCAGAAAAGGTCCCTCTCCTGTCTGCAGTGATTCACACCTGAGAGGGTTCTTTTAACAGTTTCCAGCCAATGGGGGAAAGGAGCTAATCAAAATGTCACTCACTTTTCTTTCCATAGGGTTTCTTCTTCTTCTTCGGCACCTCCTTGACCTTCACTGGCGACGTGGGCTCTGTCATCAAGACAAGAGGGAAATGAAAGCTGGGCTCCATCACCAGCAGAAAACTGGGATGCCATGTTATAAGGCAGATACAAGTCTTATATCCACCTGCCCCCTCCCTTGTAGCCCATAGGATTATTTTGCTAGCTTTTACATCCTACTAATCCAGCCAGCTGTATCAACTGAAATGTTTATTTTCCTGAAAGTAATCTATTTGATTCTTATATTTGATCACTATTAATTCCTTGGAATTTAAGATGTGTTGAGGCATGTTTCCCCTAATAGGAAGTTTTCCTGAAATGTTGAAATGCAAGAAGCCTACTGGCCTGTAAGATCCAGTAAGATCTGCTACATAGCAAAAAGTATAAACAGTTACGAATATCAGCATAAAAGCTGGTAACCTTTGGCATAGATAGAAATGGTCCCTGAACTTTGGGGAACCAAAGGGAGGAACTATCCACATCACATCACAGGTTTATCTGGCATCTACAACCATTGGTAACCATAGGGTAAGACCACAACTTGGAGGTCACCAAGAGAACCTAGGTTGGTAGTTTTGAAGTGAGATAATCCTTGTTAATATATTTAGAAAGTAAGTGTCATAATCCACTAACTTACAGAAGGGTACTCATACATTTCTAAGGGTATGGAAACAAAATTTGGGTATAGTAGGTTGGGCCTGAATTACATTGGTCAGGATCTTATAAAATACCTGGTAAGAGGAGGGTTCGAGGCTCTTCTAACTCCTGAAGCTTCAGTTTCTTGGAGTGCTTTTTTCAGTTCTCCTATACACTATAGATTCTCTTTTCACCTGTCTATCCTATCTTCTATCACGCTATCGGCTCAGCTTGTCCCTCTATAGTAAAACTACTCAACCTTCCTAATCATTAGGGAAGCCAGCACTATCCTAATCATTAGGGAAGCCAGCACTATCGCATAATTGGGCATGCCAGGAGTGAGGCTGGGCCTTCACCTCCTCTTACCAGGTCCTCAAGGCAGGGTGTGAGTATGTTAGGTTAAGGTACTTAGAAATAATACCATCAGGAGTTTTGGAATTCTTTTACTGTTTTGCAGTTATAAGTTTCATAGCATTTATTATTTTTATGTTAATTTCAAAAAAGATGGTATCAATTTGATATTGTCCTGAGTGCACATGTTCTTGTCAAGCACCCCAAGAGTCCTCTCCCGATACAGAACTCTCTGAGTCCCTGAACTCTGTAGTCTGAATTGGACAAGAACCTGTAAATCTTCTGGTCAGATGCCATCAGGGGCAACCCACAACAACAAACCCATTAAATTCAGGTCAACACCCTCTCCCTGAGCCAGCCTGCCACAAAGGCAGAGGGAAGAGCTGGGGATAGTGGTGCTGGTAGGCATTTGGATGAGGGTAAGCATGACAGGCAGGGCATAGCTGGGGGTGCAGTGGTACACCAGGGAAGAGGGGTAGTGCAGGGATGAGGCTAGCAATTCTGTGATGGAAGGAAAGGATCTGAAGCGTAGCAGCGGCAGCCCCTGCTACTTGAAGAGAGGAGTGACACTCGTGTGAGGTTCATCCTTATCCTAGAGACTCAGGACATCACAGGGCCTGGGAAAGGGAGGGGACAGAGCTGTACCTGCTGCAAGGCTGGGTGGGGTAAGGCTGTACTTGAAGGAAAGAGGGAGAGTACAGCTAGAGGGGGGCATGGAAGTGCTGGTGTGATACCCCATTTCATCAGGAGCAATCCCCCATTGGTTGATGGGACTGAAAACAGGGGAGACTAAAATCCACCTCAAACTGCCGGTCCTCTCCTCCTCACCACGCAGGTCTGGTTCCTCTGCTCAGCGAGTGAGCCAGGCTGAGAAAGGGAGCGAGGGGCGCATGGAGTTCGTGTGGGACCAGGGAGACGGTTTCTCTTCCCCACAAGTCACAGAAGAGCAAGACGTGCAAAACAGTGGGCCTGAAAGCTGCCACCAAATTCAGAGTCCCCACGATCGGGGCAGAAGAACCAATCCATGTTCACCAACCTGGGGCCACTGGTGGCTGCAGCTGGTAGCCTGTCAGCTCACACCAGCCTACAGCATAGATGTCTGGTGACTCACAGTCCACCCACTGGTCATACTCGCTGTCCCAGCCATCAAAGTGGATGCTGAGGAGGCGGTGGACCACACGCTTTACGGTGGCCACACAGATGAGTCGGGGCTCCATCAAATCCACTGCTTCCAGCTTCATGCCAGCCTTGAAGCCATGATTTGGGCAGTCCTGGGAAGAGGAAAAACCCAACCCAGTTATACCCAGGCCAATCCCAAGTCCTAGTGCAAATACACCAGCGTGGTTATGTCTGTAGCTCAGGAAAAGGAGACAGTGCACGGTGACACCTCTTTGGTTTCTCTCAACAATGTCCATCTCATGATACCTATGGGGGACTTCAGCTACCCCCGTATAAACAGGCCAAGTGGTCACAAGCCCCACCCTTCCCCATCGAAGCTCAGCCTGACCACAGAGAGGTCCGGTGCTAAACTAGGGGGTATAGCTTTGCAGGGTTCAAAGGACGTCTGATTGTGCCCAGTGAGCCAGTCTAGTCATGGGGATAGAGGAAGAGAAATAGGTGTGGCACGAGCCCATGACACCATCATGCCATTTTGCTGGTGTGGAGTGACTCCTGCCTTCTTCTCCAGGCTGCGTCTCAGTGCAGAGACTGATCCCTGTCTGGACACTGTGATGAGCCTGGAGATCCACATGGGCTTTAAAGAAACACAAGTAGCCCTAATCAAAAGCCATTATGAAATTCAGAGGAAGACAGGACCTCGTCACCACCAGCCACCAAGTGCCTGACTCGGGGAGCCTATGGGAAAGAACTCCGGACACACCCGCTGGCAGGAGTGAAACCTCTCAGAACAGCCCAGCACAGAAACTCCCGTGGTATGTTTGCTCCTCTCTGCATGATGGGTCCAACCTGGTGTGTCCGCCTTGCTCCCCTCCCAGCCGACACTCACCATGTTGAAGAGCCGCACTGGCACAGCTTTGGATTTGGTCTTTTCCAGGTAACTTGTCCAATTGAAATTCTTTGCATCGTACCCTGCAAAAGTAGAATGATCACAGGGCATAAGAGCCGGGAGAAAGAGAGAGAGTGCAAGGAATGAGCAGCAGCTCACAAGGCTGCACAACTATCCCCCTGGCACTTCCCGGGGGCAGCTCAAAGGAAGAGAAGAGGAACTGCCCCGTTCTGCCAGTGCACAGCAGTCCGGCACTCCCGCGCTGAGCACAGACTGGGAACAGCATCAAGTTGTGCAATAGCTTTGAGACCTGGACAAACGTATCCAACCGGGACTCAGCTGACATTAAA
The DNA here is from genome assembly GCA_007922305.1 of Dermatemys mawii. NCBI lineage: Eukaryota > Metazoa > Chordata > Testudines > Dermatemydidae > Dermatemys > Dermatemys mawii. The sequence goes on from ML677350.1 coordinate 896,518, forward strand.
TAGCCCTGTTAATCACTACATGCAGGAGGAAATGGCCTTTAAACACATGACTAGGCATGAGCTCTCTCCTGCCACCAGGAACATCAAGGGCAGTGCTGAAATCGGGAGACGACCCTCAGTTTCTGGATTACCCAGGGGGTCTAGAATCCACTGACAGTGACAGAGAAGGCAAATTCAGACCAGACTTCAATTTTATTTCAAAACTGGAGCCATCAAATACCAAACATTCTCTGGAGCAAGGCGTGGGAGTAAGGCCAGATCGAATGGATTAGCTGTTGCAACCTCACCAACCCTGACTCTTCAAAAACAAAGCAAGCAGGTGTGGGCCCCACAATTTTGGTCAGTCCGAGACACATTTAAGTCATTGTGTGCACTTAGGGGACGTGTAGCCCAATGACCGTAGAGTGTGGGGGGGGGGGGAGGTTTCAGAGTCTCACCTTTTGGAGGGGTCAGGTCGATGTTGTTCTTCTGGCAGAAGTTGACAGGGAAGATGGCATGGGAGGAGGCATGATAACAGAACCAATCAGAGCCATCTGCAGAGGCTGCCCCATCAATGCCGATCATGAGATAACCATCCAGCAGGACCTGACAACACAGGAGGAGGGCATGAGAAGAGCGGCTTAGCTTGCTCTAAAGCCTTTCATCCTGAAAGATCCCCAAGACCTCTATAGTTTGTCTATCAGAGGATCGTGCCCCCATGAGTGAAATGCAGCCACCTCTGGAGTGTAGCATGGTAGATATTAAACAATGCACAGCTACACACTCAAATGTTGTATCACAGATGGAGGAGTGGTAGCTTCTCCAGCTGAAACTGCAGTAGCAGTGTTAGTCAACAGGCCCTCGTGATCTGGAATGGAATTTGACAGACACACAGGGCTGATGTCAACACTCTTGTGAAAAAAGTGCCATAACCTTAAATGGTCAAGAGCTCAGTTTTCCATCTCAGAGGCCAGTGCCTCCCGCAGCACAGAGCCCCCGCGAGGCAGTGCTGGGTCACTACTGGCTCAAGAGGGAATAGCACAACCCACTGACCCACCACCACCACCACTCCCTGCTGTGCCTTGGGAGTCCCCATCCAATCACCAACCAGGCCTGACCCTGCTTAGCCTATAAAATATAACAAGCATTCATGCTGCAGGGCCAAGGGGCTAACAAGTCACCTATTTGTTCCCACCAGTATCAATCCCTCAAAATGGATCACACCAGACACAGCTTCAGGGGAACATTTTCTGGACAAATGGAGAGCCCTCCTGTAATCTCCAGTCAACCTTTTGCTTCAAGTTCCCCCTCTCTGGGTTGTACGGGGAACTGATGATTTTCTGGGAGAGAACTGGAAGCCCACAGTGATGCTGCCTCCCAAGTTGTGCAAAGTGGACTATAGAGTCTAAAGGAGGAAAAGGCTCACTGACCCACACCCTGCCAAGTGATGCAAGGGGCTCCACAGGGAGCGAGCAGGGAGGGGTAAGAGAGCAAGACTGGGAAGCCAGGCCATGCAGATCGCATGAACACATGCAGCCCTTCCCCCAAATGCTCCCTGCATCCCAAAACAGGAGCCCTGACTCCTCTCTCACAAGCCCCCGCAGGCCCCCTACCTCGTCCTGCCCTCTAAGGATGCTGAGCAGAGGCTTGGACATCACAGGCTTCGACTGGGTGTCGCTAAGCAACGCCGTAGGCTCTGTCCCCTCTCAGCCCAGGTTACCTTGCACACAGTGGCTACGCAGATGTTGCCCAGATTCAGGGGGTCAATAGCTTCCAATTTCATGCCTTCCTCGAACCAGCCACCCTCAGCGTAAACAGCCCGCACCTGAAAAAGACCGAGGGGAAAAGACAAACTGGGAGCCACCGTCAGGACCATGGCCCGTCTCTGAGGGCAAAGGGGATTTAAAGACACAGCGGAGCACAGGAAGGAAAAGGAAAGGTCGCCCTAAAGCAGAAAACCAAATGACAAACACGATGGGGGGGAGGGGTCACTAATGTGATTCAAAAACAGAGGCAAACTAAGCCCAATGGAACAAAGAAAAACCCCATAAATCAATCAGAAGAGCCAGTCACCCCCACACAAACCCCCAACCAGAGCCAACCAGCCTCCCACGGAGCAAGTCCTTCCTTCCAGCCTCTGTAGCACACAAGCCTCTGACCTAACCTCCCTCAGTCCAACCCAGCCTTGTGTCAGCATCCCCTTCCAGCCCTGGCTGGAGACTACTATGCACCCACTCCCTAATCTAAGTGCAGGAACACCTCCCCCCTCCCGACCCCCATGCAAGCCCTCTCCCCAAATGAGCCACTCAGTCACTCACCTGAGCCCCTAGTCCTGCCTGCATCCTTGGGTCCCTCCACACTGACCTTGAATAAGCAAACAACCTCTCCTGCTCCTGACCTCGTCCTCCACCCCATCCTCAAACATCCCCCATTCCAGCTCCAAGCCCCTCCAGCCCAACAGCAAGCAAAGCCTCAGGGCAAGTGAACCCCCTCACCCCAGCCCCGAACAAGCCCCTCCTGCTAAGTTCTGTGGGCCAGACACTGCTCCGCTGTTGTGAGGGGGAAGAGAGCTCAGCAGCTACATGGGTTAGTGTCCCAAGAGCAGTGCCGACGTGCGGGATGGGTCCCGCCATCTCCTGGCAAAGCTTCCCCCTCGCTCCTTTGTTGGGCTATGGAAGGGTTAAGTAGAGACCTGGGAAACCGTGGTGGGCTGTCGTGGTATTAGGGAGTAGAGGCATGGGCAAGCACCGTTTCTGTGCTTGACAGTAAAGTGCTACCCCTCTCCCTTCCCTTCTGCTTGGCAGGGATCGATAAGCATTGCAGCTGCATAAGGAATGTGGGGAGCTAAGGGATACGCTCTGTGTAAAGCAATGTTATCTCCCCCCACCTTCCTTTCCCAGCTACATAAATAAGCTCGGGCCATGGTCCCGTCCTCTCTTCCCTCTGAGCCACTGATTAAGGGAACCTGTGGCTGCAATTACTGCAAAAAAAAATGCATCTTCAAGGTAAAAGTGTCTGTAGAATATGCTTAATGCCGTAAACGGTAAAGAGGGACGGGGATAATTATATTCAATATACAGCTATTCATATTCACTATACGCGGGGTTCATCTTACTCAGTAAGGGTTTTGGGGATGTTGTAGTAAATGTAAAGAGTGTAACTAATACAGTGCTTACTCGACAATTGGGTGGAGGGGAACAAGTACAGCAAACAAAGAAGCCCATTTACTCTATGTGTCTCTGAGCCCTCCTGCTTGTTCTCTAACACCCCTCTCTGCCACGACAGTCTCGAGGCATGAGGGCTGAGCTCTCCTACCTTCTTGAAGAGGTAGGGGACAGCGTCACAGTAGATCTTCCGGAAGGTGGGATGGTTCGCCATGTCATTGCGCTTTTCTTCTGCCCGGGGAGGCAAACAAGAGAGAGAAGCAGAAATGAGACATCTACTGTGACAGAGGGGAAGTCTGCTAAGTCACCATCTGATTGGAGGTCAGCCCCAATAAGAAACAGGAAGGCACCAGCTAGTCAGAGTGGGATGGAAGGGGATGATCAAGATTACAAAGGGAAAATGGATCAGTCCCTTGTGTTACCATGTTCTGTATTATGGGAATAAAGGGTCCTTTGAACTCGAAGGACGGTAGATTTATCACTGATATAAACTTCTATAAACTTCTATATGATAACCAGGCAGAGATGTGCTCTGGGGGGTCAGCAGGAGAAAGGGATTGACACTTACCCCGAGCCTGGATCTCTTTTTTAAAGCATAACAAAGCGTGCGGGCCCCTTTAGGACTGGGTGCACTAGGCTGTCTCTTAATGAGAAGAATTCTAGGAACTGATGGGAAGAGGAGTCCAAGGGCATATGATGCCTCTTGGTCTCTGGACTCCCCTGGAGAACTATATTGTCCACAAATTCCTTTCCTTAAAGGGCCAAGCCCCAAAAAGAGGTGATCTAACATCACCTCCTCTTAAAGGGGCCAGCAAGCTTTGTCCCATAAGACTCAATAAATGTATAGCCATTAATAACGCCTGTAACTCTGCAGGCTAACAGAAAGGTACAGCGTACTCACACTTCAGGGGGAGAAACGGACTCCCTCTTGGGGAATCGAATAAGAAATTACACTCGTACCACATGCAGCAGAGCAGAATTGGCCAAGTGCCTTACACTGGGTTGTTCGGCCTTTGCAACATCTCATAATGGACACTACGAGGTTGGTTACATGGCCAGACAAAACCACTGGTTTGTGATTATCACAGTTGGCCCAACTTGCAGGACAGGGGATGGCCTTGTCAGAATCAGAACCATTCCCTAAAGACCCAGGACTAGGATCAACTCTAATCTTGTGTCGGTCTCTCTCTGGGACCAACCAATAGGTAGCAGGCTGGGAGAGACCCAAGAAGGGCCACATGGATTTGTACCTGTCTTCTTGATGTTGTGACCCACCCTACGTGACCAGCCCACCGGGTGGATCAGAGTGCTCCACATATGGCACCAGAAGTCATCATCGCTATCGCCATCCTCATAGAGGAGCCTCAGCCGGCCACCAATCACCGTGTCCACTACGGCCATGCGCGTCCGAGACACGTGGGTCTTGTCCACTACCTCCACCCGCATGCCCTGGCGGAATGGGTACTTCATGTTCTCCGCCATCTGTGAGGACAACAAACAAACAGGATCTCTCAGAGCCCTTCGTCCCCAACATGACCCTCTCCACATGCACGTCGATCACCTGGTTGTATGTCAGCACTGGGAACAGACACCTCAAGGGAGGGACATAGCAAGCAGTCCAAGACCATGTCGCTGCACAACTGGGGATAAGAAGGGCTCAATAACCAGCCCTAATGAAATCCCTGTGATAATTATAGTTTGGCAGAACGTAACTCCTCTGACCTCCATCTGGGCCAGTACAGGGGGCTCACACCTCACCTCCGGTGAAAGTGGCCATAAGGTCTTCCGCAGCCACCTCTGGTCAGAAACGTATCGGAGTCTCTCAGGTGACTTCCAGGGGAGTGGGATCAGGCCCTTTGTTTCACACTTCCTAGAAAGATTGAACCTCCAGCAACACCCTCCAACCCCACCACTATCCTGGAACACTTATACAGACTGATTAAGAGACTCCATACTGAGTCACCTGCATCGCCTTTGCTTTTCCTCTGGGGACTCCCAAATTTGGATCAGGCCCAACCCAACCTCTCCTTCAGAATGTTCAAAGGCATCTGTAAAGTACTCATCACCTTGGTCTATCAGAGCCCAGAGTCTCAGAGTGCAGAGAGATCTAGTGCCACGTGGCAATACCCATGTTGGCAACACCTCTACGGAGACACAAAACCCCGCAAGTGCCTTGTGGAAGTTTTCCTCCAGACTTGGGCAAGAGGAGAAAGAGTATTTCTGTCTGGAAAGGCCTTGGATACGGGAACATTTCGGTCTCTCTCTTGCACTTCTCTGCCAACTCTCCCCACAGCTTGTCTCCACCGCAGCTCAGTGGATCTGACAGATTATCCCATGAACAAACAGCTTCATTGTAATCACAACTGCCCCAGAAACCATGGGAGACTCTAGTTCAGTGTCTCCAGTGCAATGTCCCTGCCTACCCCGGACGCTGAAGATCAGTGATTCTCGTGAAGTTCTTTTCCTGCCTGCCATTTCACAGTATTATTTTCCTCATCAGAAATTTGAAAAGAAACGTTTCAAAACTTGCCAGCAGGGGGAGCCTGTCTTCTCATTCAACTCTGCCTGGAGTCACGTCTACTAACACCCCTTCAGATGATTAAAAAACCTGCCGAACTGTCAAGATCTAAATGACTTTTCACATCCCCAATGCTACTGACTGTGGGCATTTCAGGAGAGCCAGTGACACTAGTCTAGTGCGTTTTGTCTCTCTCTCATTCCCCAGCATGTTGCTGTGCTTCCAACAGTGAAGAAGAAGGAACTGTTTGTTTTGAACAGAAACGTTCACTGAAATAAAACAATTCACATTTAACAGCAGGATTTGCTTGTGTGCCCGCACACAAAGGAAAACAAGACCCCCACCAATATTTTGGGCCTCCACTGTTTAAGAACACCCTTTAAAGCCCTGTCCACGTCCTGAAAGAGAAGCAGTCAGGCTGACTGGGTCAAAGGAACCCGCAGCATTCTGTCCCATTGCCCAGGTATGTCAGGCATCCCTTAAAGGAAAATGCCCTCCCTCACCTTGCAGTATACTTGTTCTCCTTCCCAGTGCCCATGAGCAACAGGAGAAGTGAACAGAGCTTGAACCAAGAGAGAGAGTCTCTCCTGCACAGTGCTGTGTCTTCACCTGTGAGCTGGATGAATGGCAGAACCTTCCCCTTGCCCTTCCCCTTTACCTTGATGTGAAAATCCACAGGGATGGTCCTTGCTCCCACCAGCCTTTTCATGAGGTATCCCCTCCAGTCTGTGTACTTGGCATGGATGGCTGTGCAGGAACAGAGAACAGCAGCTCATGTTACTTGCCCGTTGCACCTTCATGAGGGCACAAAGTTAACAGTGCATTTAACCCCTTCCTCCTTTTCAGGAGCAGCCGGTGAAAATTTGAGATGTTTTTGCCATTCAGATACACCAGTGATCACTAGTCTTTCACTCACACACATTCACAGCCACACTGCAGCTGTGCACCAGCAAAATATCAGGTTTCTGATGAGCTCGAGGGGCTTTGCAACCATTTGGCATAGAAAGTAGAAGAAAAATTAGTTACTATTATTCTATTATCTTTGCACCAAGGAGCCCCAGTTACAGCTCAGGATCCCATTGTGCTAGGTGTACGAATATAGAACAAAATGGCAGGAGAGCGCTATTTAGAATAGTGGCTGGTACAGAGGAGGGCAGTCAGCCCCTAACACAAGAACCAGGAGGCACTTAATGAAAATTAAAAGGCACCAAAAAGTGGATAAAAGGAAATCCCTTCAACCCAAAGGCCTGCTGGAGGTGGGATACTGAGCTAGGAGACATGATCTGTGCCTTGGAAAACTTACAAACTAAGATCCCAATCCTGCAATTGGACTGACACACATGGACCTGTGCATCCATGCAGCGCCTCACTAATTTCAAAGGGGCTCCACTTGGGAGCAAGAGTCTGCCACGCTGATATGATTGCCAGATCCGGGCCTAATTTGGGACATGATGCTGTATAAATTTATAGATTCCGAAGCTAAGAAGAGACCATTCTGATCCTCTAGTCCAGTGGTTCTCAGTCTTTCCAGACTACCCCTTCTCAGGAGTCTGATTTTTCTTGTGTAACCCAAGTTTCACCTCACTTAAAAACTTGCTCACAAAATCAGACATAAAAATACAAAAGTGTCACAGCCACACAGTACTGACAAATTACTGACTTATTTTTATTATAAAATAAATGAATTTGAATACAAATCTTGTACTTACATTTCAGTGTATAGTCTACAGAGCATTATAAAAAAGTCATTATCTGTATTAAATTTTAGTTTGTACTGACTTCACTAGTGCTTTTTATGTAGCCTGTTGTAAAATAGGCAAATATCTACATGAGTTGATGTATCCCCCTGGAAGACCTCTGTGTACACCCAGGGGTATGAGTACCCCTGGCTGAGAACCTCTGCTCTAATCTGACCTCATGTATAACACAGGCCACAGAACTTCCCCAAAATAATTCCTAGAGGAGATAGTTTAGAAAAACATCCAGTCTTGATTTAAAGATTATCAGGGATGGAGAATCCACCCCGAGCCTTGGTAAATTGTTCCAAGGTCAAAGGACCAGGGGAGAAGGCTGAGATAGGCTGTGGAAATGAAAAACAACTGAGTAAGTAGTGTAAGTCAAGATACATCAATTTCAAACTACCTGAGAAGCATTTAACCCACCCCCACGCACCAGAATTCTGCTCTTTTACCAGCACCCCTAGTGATCTTTCCAGTTGAGGATGGAGAGCGAGTTCCTCCCAGCACCACTCCTAGTCAACCAGAGGGAGTTGCAGAGAGAGCAATGCAAGGAGTTGCTGAGGACCAAGAGAAACGAACACTTTATAACAGAAGACAGCAGCGGCTCTGCATTCCCAAGCGTCACACATGACACCGCAAGATGGAGCTAAGAGACAAACCAAGACTGCTACATGTGGAATTAAACATTGGCACCTCCTCTCACAGCATGGCACCAGACAGGCACTCACTCTGTGGGGGTACCAGGATTTTGCTGTTGATGGCACACCAGCCGATGGGGTGAATATCCACTGTGCCCAGGTTACACCAGAAGTCATGGCTGGAGTCACTCTCAAAGCCTTCGTAACGCAACAGCGCCCTGTATCCTGCAGGAGACAAGGAGAGAGGGAAGAGATGCATTAAATCTTGACCGTCTCTCTGCTCTGGTTACTTCGTTCCCTACAATACATTCTCCAGCGCTACATGAAAATTAGCCTCAAGTGAAAGGACTTTCACCACTTCCCTTGGAAGACTAGCACAGCTTAATGGAGCTCAGCAACACAAAGTCCTTCCATGAGTCCTGCCGGTTTATCTTTGTTTAGGTTTCATCTATTGCTCCTAAACAACTCTTCTCTCTCCTGACATAGCCTCCTTTCAAAGACCCTTGGATGGCTCCCATAGCACCATTAAATTGTCATATGGCCAGGACACATAGATTTAACTCTTTTAAACATTCCTCAATTATCGCCAATCCTTGTCAGTTACTAATCACCTTCTCAGAGATGTACCTGCAATCTGGATGACAGAGGCAATCCAGTACACCCGGCTGGGGAGCACAGCATCACTATTCAACACCTCCACCTTCATCCCTTTCATCACATCCTCCCACTGCTCAAACAGCGGCACCTGCAGGATGGGGCAGAAATGAAGGAAGAGGAGAGAAGAGAATGGTAATTATGACCCAGGCTGCATATATTTTGCAGACACAATCTGTTTCTTGCTCAGAGCTGTGCTCCAAAATGTATGCTTTCATTTAAACCACTTATTTCTAGCCCTTAGAGCTGTAAAGAGAAACTAGGACAACACGAACCAAGCATAATGAGGCACAATTGCCTTCGTAAGTCTTCACATAGCCTGAAACAGTAAGTGCTGAATTGTTCAGTTCATCCCAATGGGGTACTGACTATGAAATCTAAAGATGGCTTTTGTGCCCAGATCATACCAAGACTGATGCCACCAAGTTGTTCTCAGGCTCTGGGACAAGCAGCAGTGACTATATAACTTCAGAGTGAGAAAGAAGAGCTTTCCATACCTCTGATGGGCTAACTGTGACCCTGAAGTGCCAGTCCATTAGGACAGGAGTGCTAATCACCATGAGAAAAAAGCCACGTGAAAGGTGGCGACCCCAGACAATTACCAGGCAGCTGGACACCAGTTTGAGGTCAGAAAGACCACAGTAGGTGCTACTATCATGGTTGCTATTTCATGGACTGCATGCATGGAAGAACAGAGTTATAGGGGGTGCATGAGCAAGGTGGCCAATGTGCCAGAAATCATTGAAGGACTTGAAGTATTACAATTTCCAAACCATTTAGGAGCGATCAATAGAACTCACATGGTCTTTCTTCTCCCACAAGTACATCAAAGGAGCACTGGCCCATGGGGCCATCAGCCCCAGCGGAGCAACACAGCAAGAACCTGAACATGTACACTGCAAGACCACCGAAAACACAGGATACCATAATATGGAAAAATTCTAGAGGTTAAAAAATGGACCAGAGGGATGGAGAATTATTCCCATAATACAATATTGACATGAATGGTGTCTCCACCCCCACTGTGATTCTAAGTGCGTAGCCATTTTTTACCATCAGAAACCACTTGCTGATCATGCCCATGCAGAAGATGGCATTTAAGCTATATAGTTAGCAGAAATGGGATAGAATGAGTTTTGGGGGCAAGGCAGAGATACCCACTGACCTGCAATGACAGAACAGGGACAAGCATAGCAATTATACCATCTGTTTACTGCATAACATATGCAAAACCAAGGGAGATGACTTCTATGAAAAATGTAGCAAAGATGCAGAATTCACTGCAACCTCTCCAGGCAGCTGACCAGGCCCACTGCTGCATCTGAAGCTCTTATTTATTTTAGTACTGCATGCAAAGGGTGAAGTACAAGAGCAAAGCTCTCTATGCACCCCCCTTCAAAGTGCTAATGGATAGTGGGAATTCAATTTTTGCTCTAGGCCTCTATTGCACTGGGGTGCAGTTTCTCCCTCAGGGGCAAGGGTGATTTATAGTCCTTATCCCCTTTGCTGAGGGCTCATCTCTACCAGCTCAATTAGCAGTTTTCACTGGGAATAGCCCCATTGTTTTTAGTGTAGGTACTAGTCAGTGTAAGGGTGACCTGGCTACAGCATGGAAGGTTATAACAGAAGGCAGCGGGGTTGTAGTAATGGGCTGACTGTTGCAATTAAGAGATGTTATGCAATGTTAGAGTGGAGGGAGCACATCCTTGTTTGTATGCATAGATCTAGCTCCCACTTTGGGGAACGGTGTGGTGAGGGAATGGTTCAGAGGAATAATTCAGTGCAGTAATACAATTAAAGATGAGGATGGGGGGCTGTGAGCCCGAGGCTCTCTTATGAACAAATATTTTTTATTAAACACCAAAGGGCAGCTGCAAGATCAAGACATAACAGCACAGTGCAACAGATCACAGTGGGTGATTTGTTGGAGCAACTTTTACACTGTATCCTTGGCCAGGAGGCCTAATGTTGGGTCAACACGGCAGCCATTTTCTCCTCAGCCACTGTTTACTTGGTGTTTTCTTTAGGAACCATCTCTTCCATTTGCACTTCTCATTCCAGAAATGAGTTCTGCTCCATGTTCTTGTCCTCCTGGCAGAACCTGCCCTGGTCTCTCACAGACAAGCCTTATTTTAACCCCCTTCTCAAACTCATTCATTCAGAACCCTGGCACACATTCAGGAACATGTCTTGTCTGCTTTTCTTCTGTTCTCCAAGGTCTGTGAACCTTTTCACCACAGTGGATCCAATTAGCTTGTCCCCAGTCTGCTCTGGGACGTCTATACTGGTGCAATCGTCACTGAAATGGAGAGAGAGTTAACAGCCAAAGCAACAGCGCATCCAAAATACCAACCAATATGATAAAAGTAATAATTTCACTTCCATTTCAAACTCTAGTTCCTTCCTGCAAGATACTTTCTTCTTTGAGTAGAGATGGCAAGGGCATAGCATTGGTATTCACATATCACTTCTAGGAATAAGGGTAGGTGAAGATGCTACTTAATAGGAGAGAGAGAGAGAAGAGCCAAGAATGATCCTAACTGAATTAGGAAAGGTGGCTTAGATCTCTGGCCTACACTCAAAATTGCACCAGTTTAACTGAATCTGCTTCAATTGCACCTTCAGTTAATTCAGCGCAATTCTGTGTTGCATTTAATCTACTGGATCTAAAATCCATTTAATCCTGGCTTACAGAGAGCCAGTTTTAAAGTAAGGTGTGTCTACATATTGGGTTTGCACTAGTTTAACTCAACCAGGGCATGTCTCTCAGCACATGTTGTGGGCCATCAAGGATCCTACAAACCATCTTTTTTCAGGGCTCCCATCAAGAGAGAAAGCTGATAAGTTTGGAATAGTGGTTCACACAGATGAGAGGGGACCAAGCTTTGTGAGAGCTTTTGTGGGGGAGGAGGGGAACGATCATTGCCCTAAAACTTGATGGCAAGACTGGAGGATCTGCTTGGAGATTTTCCAAATAAAATGTTCCACGGGTGGGAAAAGCCAAGGGCCAAGACTAATTGGTGTCTGATAAATGTCAGACAGGAATGGGCAGCCCGATTATTTTATCCCAAATCCATGGGCTGTATTTTGTCTGCTTACCCCTTTGCCAACAAACACACGGGCATATTTTAACAGCAAGGAGGACTGATGGGAGACTGCAGGTAGATAGAGGCAGCAATCGGTTAGGCAGCCTGCACCACAAATGGGACAGATGGCTATAATATCACAAATGCTGTGGCCATTGTGCCCAGCTAATAGTTTCCTACAATGAGAGAGTCTCTTGGTTTTAGACTTTTTACACTGCAGTCTCCTCTTCTCTCCCCAAGGATCTGCCAAGTTGAATCCAGCCACAGTGTGGCTCAGCCAGGCGTGTGCAGGCATTTCCACTTTGACTGGGAACAGAGGCCTATGAGCCAAAAGGAAGGAGGGGAACAAACAGGTGGGGAGCCTAGGAGGTGAGAGAGCAACCAAAACAGCTGAGCTGATGAGGTATTGGCAAGAGATTGGTCCCTGCTACAATAAGGGAAGGGGAGAAAATGGATATTTCTACCCTCTTGCAAAGTTATAACTGCCCGTTTACATACACTTACAGCAGCATCCACAAGACTTTCTTCCCCACCCCTGTGAAGTCAGCCTCCCCTTTTCCCCCAAGCAGTATATAAAACATTACAAAGGTGCATACCTGCTGCTTACAGTGCCCCATATCGCCAGATTCCTAGCCCTGCCAACTCAGCGTGACTGTCTTCTCCAGATCCAGGGTTTCTGAAAGCTGCATTGTGGGAAGCTGGCAATGCAAGCAGCAGCTCCAGTCCAGCTCCTCGTCTGCTAGACCACGGACTCCTGTCCTTAGAGTCCCCTCAACAAAGCACTGCATGTTGCCTCCATGCTAGTTAGTAGTAAACTGGGCAGAGTGGAAGGGTGTTCTGAACAATATCATACTAGATCTTCCCTGCCTCCATCTCCTCAGAGCACCATCTGACACTCCAAGCGATGTCCATCCCGGACAGTCTGAACTCAGTTGCCAAGTTATACACACATCAGAGACCACATATCAGCCTGTGGCAGCAACCTTGTAAGATGGTCTCCTCCAAGACATGCTGTCAAGAGAATCAGCTGGGTTTGAAGAAGCAGATGATGTTGCTCGTTGTGAGAATAGAGCTCCATGGTAACGGTGTGTGCGATGTTACTTGTATGGGCAGGTGGATTCCAGCCAACTAGAGTCTTTCGCAGCAGAATGTGGCTCACACAGGCAATGACAAGCGCGATGGGGATTGTTACTGGGAGGACCATTGGCATCAGTACGGCTATGACAACAGACCAGCTCCATCCACAATGGCCCTGTTTTGATGGAGACTGGCATAGCAGAGAACTAGTGGCTGTTAGCTTTGCTCAAAGAAAGCTAATCCAGATGCCCGTGGCCTTGGTGCACGAGCAGTAGTGCTGTGTCTGGATGTGATGTGAGCTGTGTGCTAGGAGACAGCATGGCAGATAGAACAGCAATTTCCTCGAGTCCATGACATGACCCAGGAGTGACAAGAACAAAGTAATACTAGTAATATAACCATTGTGCAAAGAACCACCCACAGCTAAAGCTGGGGTAGGGGGGAGACAGACAGAAACACATTTTCTATTTCTTATGAGTTTGGGGTTCCCTCCAGCACAACTTGGGAGGAGAGTCCAGCCTCCCTCCCACACCCCACCACCACCTCCAAAGGCCCCAAGTCTCAGTGACTGGAACTGGCTACAGCTGTGAATGGCTGATGCTATTCAATGACATTTCTATCTCAGGTAACACCAAGATCCCTGCTCATTTCCCTTCCGGGAGCAGAGCATGCTCCCGCCACAGGATTCCAGCATGACCAGCGAGGCTCAGACTCCCTCCCTGTCAGGAGGCAGAGAGAGTCTGATATCAAGCTTTTCTATATCATGTGGCTGCCACACCTCTTCCTCACTCACAGGCAGATAGGCAGAAAAGCCTGGAAAAGAAGGAGAACTCACGTGTTTGAAGCAGCTGACAGGGGCAGCCTTGTAACCATGGTCCTGGAGGTACTTTCCCCAGTCAAAGCCCAGGACAAGGGCTGTAGGAGGACACAAGAGGTCAAGGTCAGCTGGTTCTGAAGAGGATGCAGAACACAGCCCATCTAGTGCACAGCTCCTTCTTCTCCACCCCCACCTGCACTTACCATCTTGGCCTGTCAGTGTTCCATCTGCCAATTGCCCTGTCCCCTGGGAATGGAGGAATGCCCCGATTTTGGCAGACCATGCTGCCTTGTGCAGGACTTTAGCCTTCTTCGTAGGTGGTTTGCCCTGTGGAAGCATAAAAAGAAGAAGTTGTTGGGATCCAGAGGCAGAGGGATAATGTGTCCCTGAAGGTAAGGTGCAGACTCACCCCCCTATCTCTGGCTGAAGGATTTCAGAGGTCATGACAGTCTCCTACACTCACTGGACCATGAAGAGCCAGAAGCACCATGGATACCGTGCAGTTCTGCCCTCCCCATCTTTTCCCACCGATGTAGAGAACCTTCAGTATGCCCTTGTGCCCCTCAAGGAAGCGAGGGGGGCACCAATAAGGACTAGACAGCACTTGCTGGAAGCTTATCAGCCGATGGTTGACACTTCCCCCTACAGGCGAGTCCCACTTTGATTGCAGAGGTCACAGGGAGGTGTCACTCACCTGCAGCCTTGCCAGGATGCTGGCTTTCTTGGAATTTGAGGAATAGCTCCTGGAGCAGGAGACACTGCAGAAGCGTTTGGTCTTCGAAAAGAAAGCTTCCCTTGTGCCCACGATCCCACACATTTCACACACAGCTGCGGGAGAGGAAGATGCAGAGAACGAGAGCTGGGGGTACAGCATTAACCCTGCAAGGGCTACGCCCAGGCTGGCAATGCTACAGCGCCAATAAGTGTAACTAATTTGACTAGCCCCAGCAGAGCTCAGAGCATAGAACACAGTCACTGGGCAGTTCCACTCCCAGGGCATGTGGATTAAACTAAAGCACCCCACATACCCTGAAGCACTGTTCTGCTTTCAAATGGGTACATCTGTTTCTGATCGGCTAGTGTGCCTCTTTGTTACATGCACAGCATATAGTACCTGGCTCGGAGCCGCTGTCCTCCATCAATCGGCCTGAAGCAGGCAGATGCAGCAGAGGGGAGGTGGGCAGCTCCCCAGCTTCACGATCTGCCATATCATTATCACTAGACTCGTCCAGGCAGGAGCTGCTGTCGCTGCCCATGCTGCTGTTGTAACCCCGGAAGCTATCATAACCCCCAAACAGGTCCAAGTCGTCGTCGTCATCTTCATCCTCCTCGTCCCCCTCTTCCAGCCGCTCCAAGGACGATGTCTTGTGGCGGAAGGGAGACAACTACAAGAGAGAACAACTCTTCAGACCCAAGATTTTCAATAGATCCCTATGCAGTAAACCTGGCCCCAGCCCTGCAGGGCCGTCCCATGAGGCTTGGGGAGGGGAAACCTGGTGTGGCTGTGAAGGATTCTATCTAGCAGACCCAAGAGCAGAGGCGTGGGGGTGGAGGGGAAGCAGACTCCCACCTACTCAGTGAGTTCTCTTATAAATGTTTTACCCACCATACTCAGTTCTCAGAGAAGAATTCATAGTTACAGAAGTGCAGAAAGTAGGGGGTGTGGGTAGGAAATCAAGAGTCACAATTTAGACCTACAGCCATACGAGGGGGACAGGGTAGTAAAAAGTTGCAGGGGGAAGAGTAGAGAACATGCCCTTTCATCCATTCTTCTTCCCAGTAGTTGAACCTGTTCACTAGCAGCATTGGATATTTCTGTGTGGCGTGGCAAGACACCAACGTGTCCAACACAGAGGAGACATTTCAGCTTCGGTCACTGAATTCCACACCAACCCAACATTCCCCAATAAAGCCGAGGACTTGGGGATTAAATTCAGCCCTGAAGCAAGGAGGTGCAATTCCTAAGGAACAACTGCATTGCCTTATACCAGTGCTGAATTTGGCTCAGCTGATGCAGCGGCAGGAAAACAGAACAAGTCTCATTTTCACATATTAAATCTTGACGAGACAGAGATCTGTGTGAAAGAAAGAGTTTAACTGTTCATTTCATCATGAATTGTTCATGACTAAGTCCAGGCCCAAAGGTGTGACAGCAATGGGATTGTTAGCAAGGAGGAGCAAGAGGGTAAAGGGACAGTGAACAAGGGGAGACAAGGATTGATGACTGCAAGAACGCAGGGTAAGAGGAGGTTCGAACTGTGCTTTGGATAGGGATGAAGGAAGGGGATAAGTTGTTCCTAAGAGATCATGCAACTGCAGCAAAGCATCAGCCTCCATGAGGTAATGCACAGTGGCAGAAGGATGGAAACGAAGCCAGAAATGCCCCAGTGGAGGTATAAGGATAGATTAGTTCACAGAGGCACACAACGAGGATCAGCAATAGTCGAACTGGAGGCTGAGTGGTTACTTCAAGGTCACTAGCCCTTTACTGCTCCCAGGCGCTAATGCAGTAGCATGAACTTTTAGGGCAAGAGAGTCACCCTTCAGTCCCTGCACTCCAGACTGCTCTCCCTCCCGCCTCGAAACAAGGGCAGCCAGACACCTGCTGGAGAAGCATGAAACAGACCCGGTCCTGGTGTAAAAAGACCCAACGTCCATTAAAGAACATGGGGCTTCCAGCTGCTCCCATCGAGCCTGAACAGGTCCCCGCAGAGGCAGGGGCAGGAAAACAGGATATTGGTGTCACCGCCCTGAGCACGGGGCAGAGCCAAAAGCCGGCACCGAAGTCCAGGGACTCCGCGGCTACCCCCCACCCCAAAGCCGGGCACCTCTGGCTGCGTTACCGCCACTGAGGCGCCCGATCCACTCACAGGCAGGTGGGGGCCCGGCCCTTATCGCACCATGAGCCAGGCCCTTTTCCAAAGGGGATTCAGGGGACCCCCCGCGAAGGATCCTTCCTTGGCTGCCCACATCCCCGCCAAGCCCCGCCGGCTACGCGCGTCCCCCGGCCGGAGCCCGCATGGGACCGGAGCCGAAAAGGGGGCGGTGCAGGCTCCCAGCCGCGCCCCGGGGCGGAGCCCGGCTCTGAATGGCGGCTTCTCCCCTCGCCGCGGTAACCCTGGGCGAGACCCGGCCCCCGCTGCAGCGCGGGGCCCCCGGACCCCCGCAGGGCAGCGCCCGCCGAGCCAGCCCCGCGCTCCCGTGGCCGGCAGAGAAGGCAGAGGGACCCGAGGCTGCGGCAGCATCGCTCTGCCCCTCCCAGGGCCGGTGTCCGGCCCGCGGGGACCCGCCGCTCACCTCGCCCCGCTCCTGCTCCATGGCGCCCGGCCGGCCCAGCTAACCGCGGGAAGCCGCCACAAGGCACATGGTGCCTTCGCTGACCAGGCCCCACCCCCCGGCAGGGCGTCACACGCCAGCCCAAAGCGCGTTAGCTTCACCGTCCCTCATGTACCGGAAAAGCCTATTGGTCCTTTCCTCCCGGCCAATCCTCGGAGAGATTGGTACCGACCGGAAACAGCCGGGAACGCGTCCCGGCCGCCGAGAGGCATTCTGGGAGATGTAGTTCGCGACGCCCGAGAGACTGGCAGACGGCGGTCACGTGAGGGAATTACAGCCCCGCCCCTGAAGCAGGTGGCTCCCGGCGTGGTCCGTCCTTCCGGCTGCGTCATTCTCCCTACAGCCCCGGGTGAGGGGAGGTGTCTGAGGCGGAACCTCCTTCCGTCTAAGCAAAGGGGCGGGGCCAGCCGGCGGGGGGCGGGGTCTGCGCCGCAAGGGAGGCGCGAAGCTCGGCCCGAGATTGAACCTGCGCTGGAGCCCGCGGGAAACCCTGCGCGGTGCCCGCCTGTGCCAGGCTCTGCCCAGCCCTGGGGCCAGCCCTCAGCCTCGGTCTTATTTTCCCTCCAGCGCCCGAGTAGGGGGCTGTGCAACCTCCTTAAAGTAGGAGGAAGGGCCTAGGCCGTGGGGCTGAGGAGAAAGTGTCACAATGGGACCCCACAGCCAAGTGACTCAAACACCCAAAGACAAATAAAAACCGCCACATTATTTTACGTCCTGTCAGGATTTCTAAACCAATCTCCCGATCTGAGATGAGCATGAGTGATTTTTTAACATTTGGCGGTGGACCATAGCATAGCTTCCTTGTTTTGGTCCTGGCTTTCATTTAGTAAATGCAACACTTAGGTACCATGCACACTAGTTTAACTTGAAAAAGCAGCCAGTCATCAAATATAGGAAGATGTCAGGTTACTGGGTAACTGTCAGAGAAGAGTGGTAGCCCTCAGTTAGGGTGACCAGCTAGCAAGTGTGAAAAATGGGACAGGGGGTAATAGGTGCCTAGGTAAGAAAAAGCTCCAAAAATCAGGACATCTGTTAACTACACACCCTCCCCCCCTTCAGTGCTGTAGGGCCTGTCCTGACTCTTAAAAGTTGAGCCTTTGCAGGAAGGTTAGTCCTTCCCCCTCATTAAAGTCCTACACAGCTGAGCTTTTACAGCTATCTCTGCAACAGCTCCTCCTTTGAATCTTTTTCTGGGGGAAAGAAGTTGCCCTCAGTTTGGGACACAGATTTAGACAGATTTTTGTAATCCATATCTTTGCCCTTCATGTGATAAAACAGCAAAGTAATTCCTCAATCTTGCATTGAAGGATATCATCGGCATTAGCATCACTGAAATGAAGGAGCAATTTACTCCTCAGAGCTATTGTTTCAGGTATTCTGAGTCTGCATATGTTTCTGGCTGAACTATGCTGCTTTCTGTTTTGAGGGCCCCTCCACAACCACGCTAGTAGCTAAACACTTAACAAAAGCCACACACCATAGGCTCTGAGGAACATTTGAGACATCTGTCCATCTCACCCCTGCCCTGTTACTACTTAAAACCCTTTGGTGGACAGGCATGCATGGGAAGTGCAGCATTAATTCTTATTATAGTCTTGCTGAACTCTGCTTCAAATCAGGGAAACCTTACACAAGCCAGGGGTTACCCAATGACAATTTGATAGTGGCCTTGTTTCCTAACAAAGAACAACCCATTGTACAAGTGACACGCTGCTATCATTTCATTAATGGAACAGTGCGGGGAGAAGAGAAAATAGTAGCCCATTTATTTCTAAAATGAAACAAAGCTTAGGAGGTTTCCAGCCCTTTAAGTTGGAGTGTTTTGCTTTTACTAGGTGACAATAAGTCAGTAGATTCTACCAGAAGGTAAGTATCTACCTTGTATCATGTTGTTAAGACTCCAGTTCCACAGGCTACCCAGCGACCGTTGTAGCTGGACAAAAGGGAGAGGGTGAGTTACTCCTTATAGCAAAACTGATCTGTTCTGAATTAGTTTCACACTCAGGCAACCCATAGATACTCATGTATCCTGATCTTAGGGGAGGATGTGATGCACCCATGTGTCTCCTCTGGGAGAAGCTTCCAGCCCCACCTCCCTAGACCAGGGCACCCAATCCTGCACTGGCTTTTGGGGGAGCTGTGGCCACAGGAGCTTATGCCTCTGGGCCCTGTTGGAGCCAGCCCTCCCCAGCAGCACATTAAGCAGTTATACCACCCATCACCCTAGAAGTCTATATAGGCTAGAGGTGGCAGTACTGGACCCCAAGCTCATGCCAGAGCAGAAGTTTAGATCTAAACTTTTCACAGCTGGGAATCAAACAATATTAGACTGTTGTGTAAGGGTAGGACAGTGAAAGATTTCTGTCCCCTTTTCCACGTGGTTGGAAGTAAAATGAAGAGGCAGATCATTTGTGTCTGCTCTAGCCACCTTTGGGTGTTGCTAGTTTCTGAACCTGGTCTTAGCAAAAACAGTCTCAAAGTAGTTGCATCCTGAGTGGAGTGGTGGTATGTGGTGTGACAGAGGGGAAGATTCCACAGTCAGAACCCTAGAACCTCAGCAATGGTAACAGGAAGTTATTTGGGGATTTTATACCAGAAGTACAATATTGATGCAACTTCCCTGGCTTCAGTGAGTTATACCATTTAATTCAGATCCAAGTTTCTTGGGACACATTTCTAGTCACCTGAACTCACGTTTGAATGTGTGGAGACTTTTTTTTTTTTTTAAAAAAAAAGCCTTTCACATTGTACAGAGTCCAAGTTTTATTAAAATAAGCCTCTAGGAAAGTAGAGTATGTTAGACTCATACTGTGCATTTAAAAATCTGAATCCATAATGCCAAGTGTACCCTAAGAAATTGTAGTCACTTGTTAATCTTGTCCAGAGGTGGCAGCTTGGATGAGGATAGTCCAGACAGTTCTTCCTGGAGGCTGGGATCTGCCAGAAGTGCCATTCAGCTCTCCAAAGTCTATTATAAAAAAATAGAAAGTAAAGTTTTGGAAGAAGATTGCTCATTTGCCTTTGGAGGATTTAACTGCGTGTAGCAGTTTGATACAGGAGGACTGCACCCCATTCTACAGTAGCCAGAATGGGCAGAAATACTATGGAGTTGAATGGGCAGGTTCCATGCACTCTTATGCTTCCTACATGCCATTACCAAGGAGCCTTAGGCTCCAGATGCTTAAAGCTCACTTGGGAAGACTAGAGAAGCAGTTCAGAAAAGGCTATGCTTATGTCACCAGCAGATCCATCAGGCAAGTTGTCATGTCGAGGACAGAGTGTCTGGTATAGAAGCTAGGTTGCCCCTTCTAGAGGGAAGGTCAAGCCATGTGGATTGCTAAAAGGGTGGTATCTTCAGATATCTAGATCAAAGATTAGGGTAAACTCATGGACAAGGAAGGCACTAACAGGTACAATACAATTTAAGCCAGGTTATTCTGCGTTGTACTTAGATAGAGGAATGTAAGTATTACCCACAACTGAAGATGGATTTTAACCAAGTTCTTAAAGCCATCACCACCAGGTAGGGGAAATGAGTAGATTTTAAGTAGACAATTCTCACTTGTATTATTAGAGTTTACAAGCGGGCATTGAAAGCACATGACACAGTATTCAGAAAGGGATCCAGGGAGACACTTAGTCCTGTATACAGAAATATTTAAGGCCAGATAGCAGAGACTTTGGGGATTCGTTTATTAGGGGCACAATACAGTTATTGTGCAGATGAGTAGGGAGCAGAGTCATCAGGTATAGCATCAGCATGGCTAAGATATGGTCTCCCCTTGTTCTGTTGTAAGTTATTTGGGTACTGTCAAGAGCACACCCCCATATATCAGAAGAGATTGGCAAACCAGTTTCTCCCCCACCAATGATCTAGTTCTCTATTGGACTTAGAATGAGACAATATGATCAGTGCTCATTTATGGACATTTCTTCTCAAGCAGTACCAGAGTGCTCTTAAGTAAGAGGTGTCCAAAGGATTAGGGCATGTCACTTCTGGACATCTAGACTATATATCTAGTCTCATACTTTGTACAGCTTCTAGCACAATAGGATCCACCCAGATCCTGAATGGGGCTTCTTGGTGCTACTGGAATACAAATGGTGAAAGCATCCTACTAGGCTAACAGGCAGACTGATTTAATAAGGTCAAGCAAGGAGACTCATCTCACTTGGTCTTATTTAGGCTTAGAACTAGAAACAGATGTACGACAGTCATGCTAGTTTCTGGTGGTATGGAGAACTGGATAGACTCACTGTAATGTGTCAAGAAACATAAGAGACCCATGTTGTTCTTACTAGCAGATATTCTTGGTTACAGCTGGCCCATGCCAGGTCCTTGCTGCTGCAGAGCTGGTGGTACACCAAGTTCTTGCTGCCCCAGCAGCCTGCTCTCTTGCACTTCCTGTACGTGTCTGTGGATTTCATGGATCTTCTCAGTTAACAGATGGTGGTACTCCTCCTGATTTTAGGAAACAGGAGAGAAAGGATTAAGCAATCTGTCCTGATCTATAGGCTTTAAGAAACCCATGCCAATATGCTGTGCTTATGCAGAAGCTGTCCCAATACTAAAAATTATGCAGTGAAGGAGAGTCAAGGTCAGATACTAGAGTCCCCTGCAAGTGCAGCCAAAAAAAGAAAAACCTTTCATTTGTGTTAAGGTATAATAAATTAGGTTTCAACATCCATTCTTTCAATGTCTGCTCTCCTTGCATGCAATAAAGTACGGCACTATGGGAAGAGGTTCCTTGCTGTGAACATATGCAGATACTAAGTGAGAAGGGCACGTGCTTCCCACTCACTCCCCAATTCCCTTTAAAAAAGCCTTGTGACAGACTAGCTTACATTTTTTTGTACCCTCTGGTCATTCAGAGCTCTCAGGACAGCTCTATTTCAGATTGGTCTCCAGCCACAGGGTTTAAGGAACGCTGGAAGCCATTTTTCTACATGTTTTTTGGCAGAGTTCTCCCTTGTTGCAGTCACCAGTTCAAGGGCACTGGGGTGATAATTGAGGTTTTTTGCCACTGTGTCACCTTGACGGTATTGAGCAGGCCTTAGAAAGAATGCTGGCAGTCTCATCTAAGACTAATTAGGGCTGACCAGTGCAAAAGACTTGGCACAGACCTAAGCAGTCACCAATACAGCAAGATTGGTGTTTGGTCTGTACACTCTGGAGCACTGGTAGCAGAGATAACGCCACTTACCCTGCTGTCTGCTTGTTCATATGACTCCCCTTCCACTCTCCGAGCAAATGACACCAGCCTCTCCATGCGCTCATCTCCTAATATGGCGGGATCAGGACTGGGATAAATCATTTGGACTCTAAACAGAAGAAACCCATACAACAGATAAGCCGCCTTTCACTTAGAAGAAACTGACTCCTCAGTGACGGGCTTTTGGTTTTTGTTTCAGGAATCTCAGGAAAGTAATTCCAAGGTCTTGAGTAGGACACTTCACGGGCAAGCTTCGACAGACAGCCCTACACCACTATTCTCACCCCATCTCAACAGGTCATGCAGCATATAAAAAAGGGTGAAAGACCAGGAAAGTATTTGATCATACTGAGACAAACTCAATAGCTCCAGGGAAGGGACGTGCCTCCTTACTTATTGGTACTTAATGGGCTCTGATCTCAGCTGGAGCTCTTGGCTTTACTGTAATATGAAGACAAAGTTTCCTTGGTTATAAGTAAATATCGCATAGAACCTAAGTATTTTCAGTCTATTGTCTTCACTCCCACCAAAAAACCCCCTCCATTACTGAAGCCTACAGGTCCCTTTTTCAGCAAAACCATTTGGAGCATCAGCCACCATCTGCCTTTTTTTTTTGGCAGGGGTAGAAGAGGATGGTGGAGAAAGGTAGAGAAGAGATTTCATGTGAAATCCCATGTTCTTCAGTAGAGGGCAAAGGACATCTGAAATTTTTGCTTCTTCATTCAGAAGCCCTCTCCCTCCAGGAAGAGGGACGAAGTCCCATTTTGACACCAGATACCTACATCCTCTGTACAACATGCTCACGCTGTGCCAGACTCACTGATTCTTGCCACTGGTTATTCCTGCCAGTGCTGGAGGATTGTGGTGCTCTTGGCATAGGACCTATGTTGGCAACAGCTGCCATTTCACCCATCACTGGGCTTAAAAATAAGAAGGGGGAGGGGGAAAGAGGAAAGATTGTTAAAAACTTAGAGTTACAATTAAGATCTTAGGTAGCAGCTTTCATCTTAACACCTTTTGCAATGGGTTTCTAGACCAAAGCACATGGGGATCGTTAGTGCACAGGGGTGCAAAACAGGACATAAAGCCTAACGTTTATTGAGGAGTCACACCTCCATGGTATATTCCTCCCCTCTCCTGCCCCATGTTCAGCTTGGGCGGCGGGGGTGGGGCTGTGAGATGTCCTGTGACCTCGCTCAAGAGTGGGGATTTACATGTGTATTTTGCAGCATGAACCCAAAGCAAGTCCCTGTCATCTTCTATGCCACCTGTCCCTCGAGGCAGCAGCAGTGCTGAGGCAGAACCAGTGAGAACAGAGCCCTGAAGAGATCTGTATGCAGCCAGGGAACCACTCGGAGGAGGCTGTCCAGAAGCAGTTCAGTTCTGCACAGACTTTCCTGTGACAGTCCCTGAAGTCACTTCAGGGACTATGTGTCTGCCTGCAGCTCTCCAGTTAAGGGATATTTGAGTTAAATACCACCTGCCTTGGGTTTGTGCCAGGGAGGGCAGACCATGGCTCTAACATACCAAGGCTGTACCCAAGTCTGAGGCAACACCTTCCTTTAGCTCAGGAAGCAAATCCTTTCACTGCCAAGGAGACATAAGAGGAATTTGGGTCAATGGAACTCTGCCTAAACAGAAGTATGGCCAGAACTCCAGGAACAGCAGCCACCTATTTTTGAGAGATGAACTAGGGATTTAGTGACCATGAGCACTATTAAAGGACAGCTCCTCCAGAGACACAGGCCCGTAGCACCAAAGGAAGTGTGTCCCCAACAGAACAACTCACTCCACTGCCCGCAGAAGTTTGGTATTCCCTGGAAGCCTGTCCAAGCATTGACAAAGATCACCGCTCTGCAGGGTCTGTCTGCAGACAGAGCTATATGAACTGGTCCAGAGAATTCCAAGTTTTCCCAAGTCTCTGCCTGGACTGCAAACACAGAAGCCTGTGTAGCTGCACCAAGAGTATCTTCACGTCCAAGGACAGATGCTCAATTCTTAGTTTGAACAGGAGGTAGGTTGATCAATATTGGGTACAACGTTTCCAATTTGGGATTTTTTTTTTAATCTGGGGCTGGGGTGGGAGAGGGGGAGAAGGGAATTCAAGAAAGAACAGTGTTTTTCACTTAGACAAGACATGTGAATAAGTAGACAAGAACTTACTTGTCAAAGTTTATACCCAAAGGAAACACAGATTCAGGAGGGAGACTGGGGCGTGGAACCTGTACACCTGCATTCACTGTCAGAGTGTTGGGATCTAAGGATCAAGAAAAAAAAATGGCTGCATCTTGACTAATAGTTTGCCACCCCTTCATTAGGCTTTGTACAATGATTTTAAAGAAACTACCCTTTTAGAAAATCAATTTAATGTCTGGGAAGTGAAGATCCTTTACAACTTATCGTGGAAGAGTGATAAGAGGAGAGAACAGGGCTTACCTGGAGTCTCTGAAAAGCAAACCAGCCACTGGGGTGGATCTCTTGTTATCACAAGAAACCCTGCTTAGGTCACTGCCAGAAGGAACATGGCTGGTTTCAACATAATCCATTTGTCAAACTACCAAAGAATAAAAGGCAAAGCCTTAGCTGGATGTTCCCCCAGCAGGCAGTAGCCTCCTTCAGTATCTCTTAGTTCTTGCCACTAGTAGTAGCATAGCAACTTTCCCTTCAGGTTTTTCTAAGCTTCCTGCCTGAGACACTCCTATGTTCAGCTACACCAAGAATCATCCATCTTGTGCAATACATATGCTTTGCCTCTCATCCTCTCTGCTCCCACATCACCATTCTGATGTCCCAGAATCAATAAGGCTACAGGAATTGATCAGAATTTATTCCCCCAGTGTCAGTCTGCTAGGGATTTTTGGGAGGAGGGGAGGGGTGGGGAAGATTTTCTTTAAGAATCTTGAAGGACAAAGGCATATTAAATGTAGGGGAAGGTTTGATACCAAATAAGAGCAAGCAACCATTAGTGAACGCTCACAAACTGGGTAATTCAGGAAGGCAGATTTTCAGATTAGTGGGGAAGAGATTTGAGCAGCAAGATTCAGACAATTCCTTAACCAAAGGAAAACTTCAGTTCCTGAAATATTTGCCTAAAGTGGTACTGTTAGAAGACATTCCAGTCTGGAAGTCAGGCACAAATCCAATTTCTCTTCAAGTGTTTAGACCAGAGCTTATGATGTCACTAGAACATGACACATTGGACAATACACTGCCAGATGGAATGTGATCTTACTTTGTGCATTCCTGGGAGAAGGCCCCTGAGGAGATTGTTCTGGCTGCTGACCATTTGCTTGAGGCCAAAGTAATCCCTCCATCTTGAGATGCCTGGCCAAGATGTTGTGTAGGTCTGGACAGAGCTGATGTCAATCAAACAGTAGTTTGTACTCCAGATTTTACAAAGGAGAATTTCCTAGTTCTTCCTCAGCTCCATCCAACAGTGCTGGAAGAGAAACATCAGTAACTAACAGGGGGATGGAGTGGGGGAATGAGAGAGAGGAGACTGTGCACAAGAGCTAGAGGACTGGTTTTAGGCATGCACTCTTCACCCTATGTGGCCACAGGAACATGGCAGGATCTTCATTCTATCCCATTTTCCTCTTATAGGAGATGGAGATTGGAGTCTCTACCCAGGAACACTGTTCTGTGAAGCCTCCCCCCCACCCCTTCATTCTACTGGAACTAAATTTTAAACTGGAAGTACTGTATGAAGCAGTGTATAACAAGGAGTGTAACATTTTATATTTATACCTCAACAGTACGAAGATAGAGAAATTCTTATGTTTAGAGGAATCTAGCATGTTAATTTGAGAACATGAAACCTGCTTGGTGTTATTTATATTCTGGTAGCACCTAGAGACCCTCTCACAATATCAGGGTCCCATGGTGTTGGACACTAAGAAAACAGTTCCTGCTCTAGAAAGCTTATAGTGTAAACAAACAAGATCAATAATTGTAGAAATGTAGCCTAGGACTGGAAGGGAAACCCATGACCATCCCGGACAGGTGTGTGGGTTTTTTTTGGTTTTTTGGTTTTTTTTTAACTAAACAAAGGTTAGACAAACAACCCACAACCCTACAGTGATAGGCAGGTTATGGAATCTAGGTCATTTGTGCAGGGCTTAACCACCCTTCAATTAGGAAAATTTTTCTAATGTCTAACTTAAATCTCCCTTCCACAATTTAAGCTCATTATTTCTATCCTCAGTGGATAAAGAGAGCCATTTATCACCCCCCTTAATATGTGCCCCTTCCATCATCTCTTGAAGACACAAATCATTTTTCTCAGTCTTTCCACATAGCTCATGTTTTCTAGACCTTTAAACATTTTTGTTGCTCTCCTCTGGACTCTCCAGGTTGTCCACATCTTCCCCAAAGTGTGATGCCCTGAACTGGACACAGTACTCCAGCTGAGGCCTCACCAGAGCTGAGCAGTGTGTCTTGCTTACAAGACACCAATATATCCCAGAATGATGTTAATTTTTTGGGTGGGAGGGGGGCACACAACAGAACTGCATATGTCTACAATGTAGCAGTGATGCACAAGAACCCCCAGATCCTTTTCTGCAGTACTCCTTCCTAGGTGCTCGTTTTCCCATTTTGTTTATGGGCAATTGACTGTTCCTGTCCAGCTGTAGTATTTGCATTTGTCCTTATGGAATTTCATCCTATTTATTTCAGGCCATTCTTCCAGTTTGTCTAGATCATTTTGAATTCTAATCCTGTCCTCCAAAGCACTTGGAACCCCTCCCAGCTTGGTATCAACAAATTAAGTGCACTCTCAGTTTGGATAATGGTATAATTTATAAATATATTGAATAGATCTGGACTTAGGACAGATCCCTGTGGGACCATATGTGAAATAGCCTCCCAACATGACTGAGGCGTTGATAACTACTCTAAGTAGTTATCCAACCAGTTGTACACCCATCTTATAGCAAGTTCATCTAGGCTAAATTTCCATAGTTTGCTTCTGAAAAGGGCATGTGAACCAGTATCAAAAGCCTTAAAGTTTTTATTATTATATATAAAAATAAATAAAGTCACATTTACTGCTTCCTCCTTAGCTACAAGGATTGTTACCCTGTCCAAGAAGGATATTTTAGGTTGGTTTGACGTGATTTGTTCTTGACAAGTCCATATTGACTGTTACTTATTGCATTATCTTGTGGTGCTTACAAACTGATTGATTATTTGCACAGTTATCTTTCTAGGTACTGAAGTTCAGCTGCCAGGTCTGTAATTAATTCCCCAGGTTGTCCTTGTTACCCATCCATAAAAAGGGAACTTGCCCTTTTCCATTCCTCTAGAATCTCCCAAAGGTCACCACTAATGGCTCAGATCTCTCTTCATCCAGTTCCTTATTTATTCTAGTATGCATTCCACTAGGCCCTGCTGACTTGAAGACATCCAGTTTGTCCAAGGCCAGGCCTACATGACAAGCTTACATTGATACAACTATGTTGCTCAGGGATATGAACAAAAAGACACACTCCCCTTCCCCCAAGCAATATGATTTTACTAGCATAAGTAGTATATGCACAAGGCTATGTCAGTAGGAGAGCACTTTGGTTTAATTATGTCAACGGGAGAGCTCTCTCCCATCAGCATAGAGTGGCTACAAGGGAGATCTTGGTGGTACGGCCATGCAGTGTAACGTCTCTAGTACAGTCATGGCATAAGTTGACAGGAGAGCTTTGTCCACATTGAACATCTTCACTGCGGCACTACAGCCCCTCCCCCCAACACTGTTCTTGAGCTCTCTCTTTCTTTGATTTACATAAATGTTTTCTTGTTACCATTTATGTCCCCAGCTAGTTTAGTCTCATTTTGCCCCTCTATGCTTGTGATTTTTATATTTATCCTTTGTAATTGGCCCTAGTTTTTACTTTCTGTAGGACTAGAGTTTCAGGTCATTGAAGATCTCCTGGTTAAGCCAGCATGGTCTCTAACCATACTTCCTGTGTTTCCTTTGTATTGGGATAGTTTGCTCTTACAGCCTTAAAATTGACAATTTTTGTTGTTGTTCATCTGAAGCTCAGATCTTCAGTTACAATATAATTCATCCCTGCTTTCTCCCCTTTCCTTCACATCCTTCATTCATCTCAGGGGACCTTTTCCACTTTACTCAACCCTTAGAGCCAATCACCCTCTTCATACAGACCTTGAAACCCCCCCCCCCCAACCAATCTGAAAACTAGACTATGTAGAAATAACATACTATGAAGCCTCTTTCTCTTGCCTGAGAAGGCAATTGTATAATAAAAGTCTAGTTTTAACAAACAGCAGCAAGAGAAAAGGCTGCAAAAAGTGTTAGTGGATGTACATAAGGAGAAAGATACCTTTCCCTGTGTTTGATAGGGAGGTCAGAGAGTCTTCCAAGCCACATATTATCTGTTAGAAACCAAACACAGGGCTTTGCCTCACTCCAAGGGTGGACCAAGCAAAAAGAGAAAACCCAGGTGCCAAACATTACCAGGGCAGCACAGAGAGGTAGCAGCAACATATTTAAGACCGTCAACAGCACAAAGTCACTTTTTACCAAAAGCTAGAGTCACAACCACAGATGGGGGTAAGAGGAGAGACAAGATAGATACATACATATAATCACCAGTTTTCTACTGTCTTGTGGCTGTCTCCCACTTAGTGTATATTGTGGGTTTTCATTCTTAACACATCAGCTTTTTCCATACAGTGACAGACTTAGAAGGAGCAGCTAAGGAGGTCCATTTAAATAGTTGATAAGGATTAGTGAAGATTTAAAGATTAAGAAATAAAAAGTGCTCTTTCAGCCTGGGAACATAAAACAGTCTGGGTTTAAGAGGGTGGAGAAAGAGTACTTAGAAGCCTTGCTATACAGAACTGTCCCATAATCACATATACTTTTTAAGGAAGATCACAAAAATCAGAAGCTATCAAGCATAACACCAGAGAGAAGAGACCCTCTCTTCAAGCTTTATATTAAAATAAATAGCTTACTTATTAGCAGCCCCTTACTACACACTTCCCTATTTCCCATACTTACATGCATTTCCCTCCTGGAGAGCTTAGCTCCAGAAACCTGACTTTTTTTTTACATACCAGTTAGCTTTTCTACTAGTGCTACCCCTCTTTTGCAAATGAATCCTAATCCCAATCAATCAATAATTGGGGTAAGGGTGTGGTAGAAAGGAGTTACCATCTCATTAGCTAAAGGCTCACAGCCACAGGATCCCCCACAAACCTATTTTGAAGCCAGTGCAGCTGTGTTATTAAGCCTGTCCTGCCTCAGGACTCCCAGCTTACCTATTCACAAACAGCTTTGCTTGGGAGAAAAGGTAACACAAGGGACTGTACCAAAGTGAATAATATTTACATTTAAACTATAGACCAGATTAACTATCTGCTCCACATTATTAATGTAATGGCAAATCCTCCTTGGAATCTTCACCTTGTGTCAATGGCTGATCAATGGAGGTGCTCTCAGACAATTCTGACTGGCTGAGAGTGTAGCGTTTCTGTACTGCCAAGAGTAAAGCCCCTCCCCGCATTTCAATGAGCTCTCTGAAAGTGGATGTCTGAATCAATGCACAGGCCCAGAGACTTCCCTGGGGCTCTGCACAGGTGCAGGGATTTACCTGCCCAGAGCTCATGACAGGACCAGAGCGTAAGCAAAGTAAGGGATTTGGTAGGACAGAACGTTAGCTGGGCTGCCACTTCAAGGTGGGTGAGAAGGGGATGGAATTAAGATGAGGCTTTCCATGATCCTGGAGGGATGGGCTAGAAGGTGCTGCCTTTAATAAGGGCTGCTTTAGATTTGACTTATTTGTAGCTGCTGTTTAAGAAAATACAAAGATTTTCTTGTAGCTATACTAAGGGGCTGCTTTGGTGTATTTTTGACAGACACTCTGCTTGGGTTGACAGTGCTGAGTCAGGGTTTAGTCTTAGTATTAAGTTTATTGGCAAATGTTCTGTTATAGAGAAGAAAATTTGGCATTTGGGAAGGAGAGGGGATTTTTCCAAGCACTGCAAAAAGTTGGCTTCATTGCCCAATATCAGCAGCTAAGGCATAAACCCAGCAAGTCATAAAACTGTGAGTCTTCAGTTCTGTATTTTTACAAAAAGTTTCACTCTTTTTTTACGTCTTTGCATAGCATTGGAAGAAACCTGCATTTGAAGTTGAGAAAGGTAGGGGCATGTGAATTGCCATACCTCATCAAACCAGTGGTCCATCTAGTCCAGTGTCCTCTATTCAGCACCAGATGTTCCAGAAGATGGTGCAAAAAGCTTTCTAATACCGTGGTTCTCAACCAGGGGTACACAGAGGTCTTCCAGGGGCTACAACAACTCATCTAGATATTTCCCTAGTTTCACAACAGGATAAATAAAAACTAGCAAAGTCAGTACAAACTAAAATTTCATACGACTTGTTTATCCTGCTCTGTATGCTGTACACTGAAATGTAAGTACAGTATTTACATTCCAATTGATTTATGAGAGTCAGCAATTTGTCAGTACTAGTGTAGCTGTGACACTTGTATTTTTATGTCTGATATTATAAGCATGTAGGTTTTAAGAGAAGTGAAACATGAGGTATGTAAGATAAATCAGACTTCTGAAAGGAGTAGAGTAGTCTGGAAAGGTTGAGAGCCACCGCTCTAGTAGACATTTAGGGACTAATCTGTGCATAGGATAAGTTGTGTGGTTTGGGAAAGTACTTGCAAGGGAAGGGGCACAGCAGAGAGACTGAGTCTGAGAAGAGGCAAAACGATCTTCTCACCAAACCAGGACCCAGAGCTGCTGCCCTTTGGTGGAGCCAGCTCCAGTCAGCAGACGGCTCAAGCAGCTTGTTGCCTTAGCTGGAGTGATTGCACAGAACCAACCGAGCGCTGTCTCCAGCTGCAGATCTCCAGGCATGCCCACGCAAGCAAGAGTCTAGGACTCTAAAAGCCAAAAGAGTGTGCACTGTGGGGTGGGGTGAATGGTGACAGCCTAAATGCCTGTTAGAAAAGTTTCATTTATTGCTGTATATTATATTTGTTAATTGATTTGATTCAGTTGCCCACTGTGGATTTAAATTAGTAGTGATATATATTCTTAGACTGTTATACCCTGATTTTTTAAGTTGTTAAGTAAAGGTGTCTTAACTCTAATGTAAGTATATCGGATGTATGTTATTTATAATTGGTATTTTTCAGTTACAGCCATGCCATAGATTATATTATTAAATAGATTTATTCCTGGAGGTTCCCACAACACACTATTGAGTGTGTACAGGGGCCAGCCAGGTGGAGGCACTGCCAATTTTAAATTCCTTTAGGAATAAAGGGACTTGTAGCAGAGGGATGAATAAAGGATTCCTGCCTATCCAACAGCACCACTGGGATACTCAGGATCTTCTTTAATGTCAACATCGTCAGGCACCCAGGTGAGTGTTGTCCACTCCCGAGGAACCTAGGGAGGAAAGGGGGGCTACACAAGTCTCACAATATTTGGTATGTTTTTAAAACCCCAGCCCCAGGAGTCAGGTAATTTAATGAGAATTTCAGCTTTCATTCAAAAAAAGTTGTTTTGAGCCTGCATGGGTACAGAAAAAAGCATGAAAGCAAGGCTCAAAACCCAAGGACAAACATCTAGACCCCCAAATGTTATCTATTTATTGAATGTCATCTATTTATTGAATGTCATGATTTTTGGGGGAGGGGGCTGACATGCTCTTTGAACACTTGGTACTGGCAGTGCCATGTGAAGAGTGGTAAGGCTGTGTGAAGGATGTTGTAAAATAACACCCCAATAACAGTGGTGAACACACATTGTTTAATAGTTTGACTGCACCAGACAAGAAAACAATATCCTAAAGCATCTTCACAACCGGGAGGACAGAACAGTCCTAGCCCAGAATAGCCACTAATCACTGAGAGCCAACCCCCACTCCCAAGAATACTCTAGAGCCTGTACCCTAGATTGCAGAGCTGGAGAGGGGGAACGGCACCTGGGCCACGGCCTGACCACTTTTAAGCAGGTGCATGGAAAATAGGGCTGCCACCGACTGGGCTGGGTTTTCTACTCTCTTGCCAGTTAAGATGCTGGTCATCTCTGTGTTGATTCCTGTGTGGTGATCTTGTAACTAGCGGTCATGCTCATCATGGCTGAAGCATGCCACGGCAGCCACCCAGGCCCCGCTCTGCATGCACAGATGCATGATGGCACCTCTCAGCACCAAGGACCAGCCGGGAAGTGAGATACACATCACGCATTGGCCAGGCTCACCAGCAGGGAAGGGGTCAGGTGTGGAGCAGGGGAGATGGGGATCCTGGGACATAACAGTCCAGGGGAGGGACTCCAGGGGGCTGAGGATCTTGAGAGGAGGTAGAGTGGACCAGGGATTTCAGGTTCTCGGGAATGGTGGGGTACCTGAGAGTGGACGAGGAGGGTCATGCAGAGGGTGGTAAATCTATATCCCCCAACTTTAAAAGGGCCATATTGCCCCCCTAAATCCAACCTCCCCTCCCCAGCACCCCATTCTTCACAGCAACTAATGGAAAGCCGGGGGTTATTGGGAGAAGGAATACAGGAGAGCTCCTGTAGATGGCCCATGCAGACCCTCTCGCCCAGAATATTTCCACACATACTAACTCAAGAATTATCTGAGAGTTTTAATGAAACATTTTGTCCCATTAGGTTAGTAGCTACAAGGGCACCTCCAGCATCTTACCCAGCACCTCCTGACCAACCCCACAGAGCACTGGTTTTACTCAGTCTGAAGTTTGAGGCCACTTTCAGCAGGAGGCTGCAGCACCCCTGGATCTTTGGGAAACACTCCCTGAGCCAGACTACAGCCTGGAGCTCTGGGACTCTCCTGACCTGTGCTGTCACCACAAGGAACGCAAGCTTCAGAGCCAGGGGCAGAACATTCTCCTGGAGGCTGAAACAGAGACCAGCAGCTTGGCTAGGATGAGAGAGGAGCCTCTCAAAGGCATTAGGAACGCAGAGAAGGGATGTTAAATGGCTCCCTTCAATGCTGTGAGGTGAACATGGACAAACTAAGTGCTCCCCCTGGAATACAATACGCTGCAGTCACAGAGAGGGAACTTAACGAGCAGCCCTATTGCCTTGCAGTTCATAGTGCCCAGGCCAGGTGCTGACTCAGATAGATCGTCTCTCTCTCCATGCTTCCCATATAGAAAACTTTCCCCCTGTCGGGCCATTTATCTATGCCAAGGGACACAGGCCTACTATGCTTCACTCTTCGTACGCTATCTTGCTTAAGCTAATATCTTACAGGGTACAGGCCTGCAGGTTCCTTGCAATACTGCTAAATACAATAAAAGGCTAAACTAGCTCTATGGGCTACTCTGCTGGCCAGGCGGAGTTGTTAGTGTGGCTGGTGTTGGTGAAGGCAAACCTTGCTGCTGACCTATCACACCGGTCCTCTGCATGCTCGCTATCCTTGACCCTGCTGCAGATGGTGCTGAAGTTGCTGTTGGCGAAGCTTGTGTTTAATGTTGAAGCAAAAGGGCACCGGGCACTTGTTCTCCTGGCAATGCTTTGCATGGTAGCAGCAAAGAGCAATGAGTTGTTTGCAAATAGGGCAGCCTCCGTTGGTCTTGCGCTTGCAGCCTTTGGTATGTTGGACAACTCGCTTCATCTTCTGACAGGACAGCAGGGAACAGTTGGCGTTACGACACTGGCAGGCATGGACAAGAGACTGGATACAGCGCTGGATGCTCAGGCGGCGGGAGTCGCCAGGGCTCTGGGTAGTTGCAGTCTGCTGGTTGTTGCTCTTATCTAGGCCAAGGCCCAATTTCTCCATCTTGTGGTCGTGGTTTTTAGTGTTGTAACAGGTGATGCACAGGTCGTAATCCTGGAAACAAGACAAAACAGTTTGAAAATTAAACAGCTGTCTACATAACCTGGCCCAGTAAATATATAGATGGGGTCATGTCACCAACAAGGGATCTCAAGTGTCCCAGACGGACTGTGGTGGTGGTAGTAGTGATGCGGGAATTGGCCTTTTTGCTGATTATAAAGCCAGATGGGACCATTGTGATCATCTAGTCTGACCCCTTGTGTAACACAGGACATAGGACTTCCCTGGATCAATGTCTAATTAACTAGGCCACTGCTTTTAGAAAAACATCCAGTCTTGATTTCAAAGTTTCTAATGAGAGAGAATCTATCACAACTCAAGCTAAATTGTTCTAATGGATAATTAGTCACTTAAATTTGCACCTTATTTCTAGTGTAGATTTGTCTAGCTTCAATTTCCACCCATTGGATCTTCTTCTACGGTTGCCTGCTAGACTGAAGGGCCCTCTTTTCACACTTCTGTTCTCCACTGAGGTAGCTCTAAACTGATTGTCACCCTTAAATATTTCTTTGTTATGCTAAACAGCGGGAGCTGCTTGTAAGCATGTTTTCTAATCTTTTACTCAATCTTGTGGCTCTTCTCTGAACCCTCTCCAATGTATCAACATTTTTTTTGAATTGCAAACAGTAGAACCAAACACTATATTCCAGCAGGAGTCACACCAGTGCCAAATGGAGATACGATAACCTCTCTTTTCCTACTGGATCTTCTCCTGTTTATACAGCCAAGGATCACACTACCTCTTTTAGCGAGTGTCGCACAGCCTTGCAATGTTACTTCCATGGGTAGCAGGTTGCATACAGCTTCCGCAGCCAGCCAGCCATGAATCTGGCCCCTGCCCTGACGCTCCCTGCATGTGGCTGTGGCTCCAGTCCTCCGGCTCTGAGTCCAGCCCCCCAGTGCTCCTTCGGGGCTGGGGTCTAGCTGCAGGACTGGGCTTGTGGCCGTGCTGAGGGGGCAGGGAAGGGTTCTGGGCTGGGGGGGAGCGGGTTGTTGGCTCCAGCAGGGGTGGAAGGGGCGGCCATGGTTCCTCTCATAGGGCGCAGGCAGCTGTCAGTGTCAACGTACCGCAGCGCGTCCCTTTGTGCGCGGCGCTGTAACGCTGCCCGCGGGAGAGCCCTGACACCTCTGCAGGGCAAAGAGGCGGCTCTTGAGGAGCTGAGCGATTCGTGCTGTGTCCAAACACGCAGGCGCTGCAGACGTGGGACGGGAGAAGGGCCCGGGCCCAGGCAGCGAGAGGGGCAGGGGGCTGCTGGCAGCAGTGAGCGGCCGCCCGCTGAAGATGGCGGCAGGGCGATAAATCAGCCCGCGCCGGGCTGTGGGAGAGAAGCGGGGCGGGGCTGGGAAGTGTTTGTGCTGCGTGTGAGAGAGAAGCGGGACCCAGCGCCCAGCCCCGCGGCGCCACAGAAACGCCGCCGCTGCAAGCGCCTGGAGAGCCAAAGCCAGCGCGGAGGGCGAGCCGGGGACCCGGAGCGTCGGCTCCCAGCCCGCCACGACACAGAGCGACCTGCGCGGGGCCGATCACTAGCGGCGGAG
Organism: Dermatemys mawii; assembly: GCA_007922305.1. Lineage (NCBI taxonomy): Eukaryota > Metazoa > Chordata > Testudines > Dermatemydidae > Dermatemys > Dermatemys mawii. Next base: position 932,120 of record ML677350.1, read on the forward strand.
GAGCGAGGGAGCCCGGGCTGAGCCGGTACCTGCGGGGGCGGAGGCGGAGGCTGAGTCCGGGGCGCCGCCGAGGAGGCAGCGAGCAGCAGCTGGGCGTCGTGTGCGGAGAGACGAGGGACGTCCCAGCGTGCACAGCAGGAGGCGGATCAAGGGGGCTCGAGAGGAAGTGATCGCGGGGTGCACAGGGGGGCGCGATCCTCTCCTCTGTGCGTGGCTGCCCCCCATGGCGGGGTGGGGTGGGGGGCTGTCCACGGGGATTGTTCAGGGACTAGCACAGCGGCTCTCAGACTTTCTTTTCTACAGACCGCTGGGAAATTGCTGCGGGTCTCTGTGCGATAGCTAACTAGTGTAAAGCACTTTGGATAAAAACGCTAGAAAAACCTTAATAATAATTAGCTCCTTGTGATCTAGAAATAAAAGCCCACAACTCATATTTTGGGCTCAGGGGTCTTACCTTTCTAATGCGATGAATGTGTCCTCTCTCCCCTGCCACGGCAGCCCCTGAGCTGGGACTGGGAAGGAGGGGGGTCCTCCCCCACCTCCGCACAGCAGCCACAGAGCTGGGCTGGGAAGGAGGGGGGGTCCTCCTCCGCACAGCAGCCACAGAGCTGGGCTGGGAAGGGGGCGGGTGGGGGGTGTCTTCCACCCCCACCCCCACCACACACACAGCAGCCCCAGCCCTGGACCTAGGGCAAGTCGGTACTTTCTCTGGCCATTGCAGCCCTACACTTCCCAAATTCACCCCATCCCCTCTGCTCACCCCGCTGTCCCTTCCCCCTTACTCCCTCCTTTCCCCAAGGCCACCACCTAACCTTACGCATGTGTCTTCGCCAGGGTTCAGGCACCCAGTTAGTGGAGCCACGCCTGCCCTGTGCGGCTCCACTATTGAGGTGGATGGGCCTTCATTCACTTGTGTGCAGACACCCACGCATGCACCTTAGAGGAAACTATCTGCGGACCATCTGAATGGAGCTCACCAACCCGTGGTGGTCCATGGACCATAGTTTGAGAACCTCTGGACTAGAAGATGTGTTACAGGTGACACACATCGCTAGTGCCTGTGATGTACTAATCTCTAGGTCACAACACAGAAAGAGAGACAACATCCACGGGATGCCATTTCTGCTCCTCCACCCAATGTTACATTGATACCATATAGGTCACGAGACCCAGCCCCTTCGGATGGGTACTTAATGACATGTGGGCCAATCACCAGCACTGCCTAGGTTCCTAGAATTTCATAACCCTTCTTCACCCCCTTGGTATATGCTATATGACCTGGCACACCTGTAAAACATCCAGGACCATCCAGTCTTCATGGACTGAGGGAGGTCCTGTGTCAGTGTGCAGATGCCTTAAGTGTAAGATGTAGAGGTTTTATGGAGAGTTATCTTGCTCACCCAGGGTTATACGCAGGGGAAAGTTCTGATAGCTCTGATAAGGAAAATGCTGATCCAGGTAAGATAGCCCCATATCCTGTAGTGAGGAATCAAAGCCCAGAAATCTTAGATTCAGATCTAGGGAGAAGAAACCCACATACTGATCCAGAAAGCTGAACCCCAGATTCTAATTCAGATTGTCCCAGGGCAGTTGATTAAGACCCTAGATTTGATAGCTAAGCAAGTAGGGATGATAGAGTTGTCTTTGGGTGCAATGCACGCACAGAGTGAGTGTATGTGTGTAAACAGCGCCAGTATTTGGCTTACCAAGGGAAGACTGGGTTAAAATCCTATAGCTCACAGTGAATTAAGCATTATGGAGCATTATTCCCTGAGTATATGGTAGGACAGAGATTTTTTAAAGAAGCAGTAGCCCTTTGAACATAACCAGCACCCAGGCCAAGCTGGAGTGGCCATCCTGTCTAACCAAAAGCAAAGACCCAATGCTGGTTAGCAATCCTGAGAAGCAAGCCCTCCTGTGGAGTAAACTTTCCATCTGAATAAATCCAGGCACTTGGCATCCTTGGATTTAGGCGCTGGGGCTTGTGCTCCTTCCTCTCCCCCTCATTTACTGCTGACACTACCAACGAGCAAGGCTGTGGGTGTGTGAACAGGTAGTCAAACCCCTTGGAGGGTAAGAAGTACTTTCTATTCATACCCTTAGTGGTGGGAGGGATGGAGGCTGGGATCTGCCAAATGGTCTTTGCATTGGCTTGTATAGTTTTGATGAGAGGTAGTGAGATCCTTGATGGCCCTTCTGGTGCCAGGACGTCCACCATAGGGTCCTCTGACTCTACCACCTCCTCAGCTTGCAGGTTCATATTCTGTGCCACCCTGCACAGGAGTTCCTGGTGGGCACAGCTATCTATGGGGGTGGCCCCGAGACAGAGGTGCCCGCCCTTGTTGACCTGTATTTTATGGGTTAGCTTGCACTGATTGTATACAACCATAAAATCTATAGGTTCTTGTCCAATTTGGACTACAGGATCCGAGACCTCAGCGAGTTCTATAGTGGGAGAGTATTCTTGGCTTGGCAAAAACACTTACACTGAGGACAATACCAAATTGATAAAAACTTTATTGAGATTAACAAAAGAATAATAAATGCTATGAAACTTATGACTGCAAAACAGTAAAAGAATTCCAAAACTCCTGGTGGAAACATTCCTATTATAAACAGCTTAACCTAACATACTCACGCCCTTCCTTGAGGACGCGGTAATAGGAGGCAAAGGACCAGCCTTGCTCCTGGCGTGCCTGATAACAAGATGGCTAGGAATGCTGAGTCGTTATACTATACTACATAAGCTGAACTGATAGTGTAATGGAAGATAGAATGATAGGTACATAAAAAGATAGTCTATAGAATATAGGGGAACAAAGAAAAGAAAAAAAGCTCCCTAAGATATCCTTACATGATATTTTATAGGGTCCTGACACTATGTAATTCATATACCCTATTATTCCCAAATCTTACTTTTGTGCCCTAAGAAATTTATGGGTACCCTTATTGTAGTGGTTAGTGGATTATGACATTTACTCTCTACATATTAATAAGGATTGTCTGAGTCCAAAAACTGCCAGCCTCAGCTCTCTTGGAGACTTCCAGGTTTGTGGTGTACTCTGCGGTTACCAGCTGGTTGCAGATGCCGGATAAACCTGTTCAGTGTTGTGTGTAGTTCCTCCCTTCGGTTCCCCGAAGTTCAGGGGCCATTTCTACCTATGCCAAAAGTTGCCAGCTTTTATGCAGATTTACTCTTAACTGATCATACTTTTAGGTGAACTTATTGGATACAGGCTGGTAGCCTTCTTGCATTTCAGCAATTAGTCTATGTATAATTATTAGGAAACACATATCATATGCCTCAACACCTCCTAATTTCATAGGAGTTAACATTGACAAAATATAAGAATCTTTTGATGGATTAATTCAGCAAGAGAAACATATTATTTGATATCAAGTATCAGAGAGGTAGCCGTGTTAGTCTAGATCTGCAAAAGTGACAAAGAGTCCTGTGGCACCTTATAGACCAACAGATGAAAGCATAAGCTTTTGTGGGTGAATACCCACTTCGTCAGATGCATGCAGTGGAAATTTCCAGAGGCAGGTATAAATATTTAATAATATTTATATTATGTTAGTCTATAAGGTGCCACAGAACTCTTCGTCGCTTTTGCATATTATTTGCTATGGCTGGCTGGATTAGTAGGATATAATAGCTAACAAAGTAATCCTATGGGCTACGTCACCGCCTCATCCGGGACGGATGATGAGGACACTAGTAGGGGAACTGGGTCCTCTGAACCCTCTTGGTTCTTCTAGCTCTGTGCCAGCCACACCAGTGGCACTCAAATGGAGGGAATAAAAATGGATGCCAACCTGCAGAATCTGCAAGAACATTTAAATCAGGCCCACTTTCAGATAGCTGCGAAACTGGGGAAGTTCAAATGAAAGGCAAAAAACAGAGAGAGAATACTTGGGAGGTTGGAGCCCAAGTAACGGTGTTATCTTACAATGCGCCAGAGTATGGGCTGTTTAATCAGTGGATCGGACCCTCCTGAATCATCAGTATACTCAGTTCAGTAGTGTATAAAATTAGGATAAGAGGAGGAAAGTGTAATAGAGACAATCTCCCATGCTAAGACGTTAAAGCTGTAGCGATCATCCAGGTTGCAGGAGCAACTTCCACCTCAGGACCTAGCAGAGCAACACCCAGCAGAATCGCAACAGTTGGAGTTCAGCAGATCACAACCATGAAATGAACACTAACATTATCATTGCTATACGGGTAAGAGTGAGGGACTAAACTGTTACAAAAAGGTACAAACCCATTAAACCCAATGACACACACAAGCTGAATTGCTTGAACATCTGAAGCAGAACAAAAGGGATGAACAAACTATTATACTCAATCCAGAATTTATCCACTGTCCTATTCGACAGGTTAAGGGAATTAGAAGGGAAGATGTCGCCTTTGAATATAAAGTGAATGGAGTAGTCTCACTGCCATCTGGTGGCTGGAAAAAGATTTGGCCCTTAGACGATGATTCAAAGCAGGAGGATGTAAAACCATACCTCCTCACCAACGAATTCAACTTCTCTTATGCACAGAATACCTTATGAGACTTGGAAAAACAAAGCTATTTGTGATAACCTGATAACTGTGGGGAGTTTGACCTTATATAAACTTGAATATGAGGATGAAGGATGATATGAAGTATGCGTTATAGCTACATACTGAATGTGACTTTTGGACTTAAGGTTTACGATCCAATTGTTGATTACAACTATGACAATCCAATACCTGATGATGTAACTTGCCCAATGATGGACCCAGGACCTGCTAGTGGTCTCATCACAATGCCCATATTAGGGGAATTGATTATTCAAGTTTGGTTTACATACATTAGTGTGCTGTTAAATTTGTCTGAATGATATCTAGGTGAATTCTGCTATTGTCAGCATACCAAAGTAACTTCCTTTTTCTCAGTACTCCTTGTGGATAGGATTGCAGCTTATCAACAAGTACAAGATGTTGTTCTGTTGGGGCTGGACAATTAAATCCATACATTGCATACCTCTAGGAGAAAGTGTAGCTTGAATCGTCTTGGAATTTTAGGGTCCCTGACAGATTCGTGCCAGCTTTTATCAGTAGGTATCATGAGACAGTCAGGATCTGATACACCTCACCCCAACCGAGACAGTTGTTCTCTGTCTAAAGATTGTATGATGACATGATCCTTGTATGTCTCATTCATGATCTCGTTACCAGTATCTGACCATGCATGCAATTGGAGACTCTTGGTCACATTGAAAATGACATCTACAGAGAACCTGTCAATGTGCCTCCTTTGGTGGTCCATCACACATCAGCTCAAACCTGGAAAATTCCGCAGATGGCCTGTTGCTCTGAGAAAGGACCTTGGTACATCTGTAGATGTAATGTGTTTGAGACAGACACTGAGTGGACTACAGGGAGAGGAATTATGGAAATCGTGATCATCATCGTCATGCCTGGTGACGCTGACCAAGTGGAAGATGCTGATGGAGAGGGTGACCTATGCTGGAAATGGCCAATTTTGTGTGGTAACCAATCAAAAGAGGTACCAGTATGGTCCCTTGGTATGTCCTGTCACAGACCCAAATTTTTGTTTTACTCCAAAGCAACCTTGGAGAGGAAACCAAGTAATATGCCCTAGTTCCACTTTTGTAAACATCACCATCATTCCATCTGACCCAGCCTATCAGGATTTAACTATCCAAAGTACACCCACATTTCCTGTCTATATTCCACTGCTATGCTTACAATTAAAGTCATTACTGGCTCGTAAGGAGACCCACCTAATAGGAATTACTAATGATATGGCTATAGCCAAGCTATTAATGAATGAAGGTAATGATTGTTCAATAATCCCCGGGAAGGATGGTGGGTTAAAAGGATGGGGTTTTGCCCAAGGAATTGCAATAGGAGTTATTTGCATTGTTTTAGGCTGCATGCAGTAGAAACCCAACAAGTATAGGTGAAGACCTAGACAGGTACCAAATATTAATGATGATGAATATATATCCAGGGTACTTGGGGTACCATTCCAGAAACACATCAGGGTTCTGAGTCTCACCTTTGTGATACCCTTCCTCCACCCCGTGGGGTGGAATATGGCATTGTAAGTGTCCCTACAGTCACCCGATCATCTACATCCATATCTCTGTGATGGAGTTCATTTACAAATCACTCTGTCAAAGCGGGTATGTAGCTTACAGGGCTTGGCTGCCTATATAGCTTTTCTCACAGGTTTCTTATTATACTAGGTTTATATTAAAGTATTCTGGCTGTAATGCAATGGACCTACAGGCCACATCTTGTATGTTGAGCTAAGGCAAAGTTGGCATAAATATGTTCGGACCCTTTCACTCAAATAGGTGATGATGAGTTAAAGCTTAAAGGACCATTTATGGCTGCATCCTTTGACATAGATAGAGGATGCAGTGAGGCAGGTTTACATAAGGGGCTTCCTAAGTTCATATCCTCTTTAAACTTAAGAGGTACACCACAAGAAAATAACCGAGATAACTGGGTAGGACAGAAATAACAAATGTGAGAATGATCGAATGTCATTAGTATGTATGCACATGTTATCAGTATGTACAAACATGCCAGCCTATGGAGTAAGCATAACCTAGCAGACTGTGGCTAAGGAAACCCAAGTTTGGACGTGGGTGGGGGGGGGGGTGCGCTCAGGTATTCAAGCCCTATAAGAGGTGTTACCCACCAGGCCAAGGCAGCTTCATTAGTTCTTTGTTTATTTGTTTTAGTTTAAGTCACTAAAATGTGATAGTTAACTTCCAACTAAGAACTAAATTAGCTTCTTTAGCTCTTAGGTCTTTAGCTTCTCCTAAGCTCTGCACCCCCCACTCAGGAATTGAGGAATCTGGACCCGAACTCTCTTAGTATGCCAGAGGTGAGGCTGGTACTTTGTCTCTTACCGCCAGGTTATCAAGGATGGGTGTGAGTAGAGTCATCAAAAGCTTTACCGTATATATCTCTAGATCTATATTATTGCATTTGTAACTGATTTTACCATTTGATTATTATTCCATTTAGCTCAATAAAAGTCTTTAAGGCTACATTTGTCTCAGCCTGCCTGTCTGTGCTACACGCCAAGAGTTCTTGCAAACTCTGTGTTGCCTGCTTCTGGAAGAAGAAGCTTATCTTCTGATCAGATGAAGTGACCATCCTATAATCCACAGTATGAACCTCCTACAATTAGGCAACACTCGCCCTACTCTTGTGGGCTGGCCTGTTTCTAGTACAGTGAACCCCAAACTGTGGGGCACGCTCCCCTTTGGGTGGTGTGTAGGAACATTCAGAGGGAGGATGCAGTATAGGGCTCAAGCCAGCCCTCACTGGGGGTGGGGAGGGAGCACGACACTTCCAGACCTGCTCCGCTCCCACCCTCACTGCATCCCCAACCACATTCAGCCCTGTCATGCTACATCTCCGGGCCAGATCCACCCCCATCCCCAGCTCCACTCTGCTCCCTGCGCTGCCCTCATTTCCTCACTGGGCCCCTGACCAAAACCATCTCTAACCACAGCTGCTCCCCCATCCCCAGCTCCACCTTCAGCCCAAGCGCAGCTGCTGGGATCCTTAGTTAGGCAGAAATTGGGGGGGGAGGGGGCAACTAGAAATGTTTGCACCCCACTGTTCTTGTTTCATTATACTGGGGCAGGCCATTCTGGTAGCCATCACACTCCTATTTGTTACGAGTTGTTTTATAAAGAAAATAAGATCACAGTAGTTTTTTTAAATATTGAGCCAAAAACACATTGAAACGTTATTTTAATCAGTAACCCAAACATTTTTTCAGTTCACTTCCAGAGCAGTCGATAGAACAAAATTATGGTTCCGGTTAAAACCCCAGTGTGAATTGGTTTTCTGGTTCAACTCCCTGGGCAGAATAGATTCTCCAGGCAGTTCAGATACCACGTAAGACGTCTGAGCACTCTGGGGTGGTTCTAAAATAAGCAACACAGGGACAGAGAATGATTCTAAGCATCAGAACAATGAGACCGGCTCAGCAATTCCTTATTTAGCTAGGAATCGCTAGAGGTAGGCAGGCAGGTGGAATGGCTCCTGGGTCAGGCCTGTCAGGATCCTAGGAGATGGTAGGGCTCTGGAGAGAGGAAAAGGCAGGTCAGGCAGAGGAAGGCAAATCTATTTCCTCCCCTCCATCACTTTAAATGGTGCCTCTACTGCCCTAAATCCAACTCCCAGAGTTAGGGTGAGAGAAAGGCCCCATCACACAGACGGGGAGATTTTTAAAAGGTACAAACGGGAGTTAACCATGTTGCCAACTCCTGCAGTTTGATGGTGGCTCTGGCAATGTCTAGTGATCTTCCCAAAGCTTGAGGGGCTGAAGCCTGCAGAGGACTCTCACCTTTCATTTAAAAATCAAACAAACATAAAAAGAACTTTCTCAGCCCCCACATGCAGAAAAAAGTTTGACCAGGTGATGGGAGTGTGACCCCCCAGGCTCAAAAACCAGCAGGCAAATGCAAAGCACCAAAATGTTTTGTTTTGTTTAAAAAAAAAAGCTCCTGGACTCTGATCCACCGTGCTGCCATAGGTGTGGGCCAGGGAGGGTGCCCAAGAGCCCACTGGCTATGGGTTTTCCCCCAAGGTTCCTCCCTCTCTCTCTGTGGGCAGATGGCCCTTCCCCTTCTCCCAGGACTGGCAGGAGAGGAGGTTTCTCCTCCAATGGAAAGGGGGGGGGTCCCCCAATAACAACATTCTCACCTTTGTACCCAGCTGCTCCCAGCCACGTGTGTCCCCTGCGTGGGGAGAGGCACAGAAGTGCGGTGTTACGCCCAGGTGTCACCAGTGCCACACACTCAACTTATCGCTACTGGTGTCACCCGCCAGACCCATCACTCACCCGCTGGTTGCACAGCCACTGGGCATTCGCCCCTACCTGTGTGCAGCCACTCAACACTGGGGATGGGAGCCACCAACTTCCAGCACCATTCTAGAGGGCCCCCCTCACTGAAACCCAGTGCAGCACATTTCTATTAAACAAACCCTGAGATGTGTGCTCCCCCTACACCAACAGGCTGTATTCAAGTACGCTCAGTAATATAGGCAAGTATGACAGAGCCCACTACAGGGGACTATGGAAGTAACCAGACCTCCTCTGCTATGGGAACCCAGGAACGCAGTGGTGCAAACACATGAAAACATTGCTTAAGATGGTCTAGACCTTGTAACAGCACAAAGCGGGAGAAAGCCTGGGAGAGTTAAAAAGCTGGGGGAAGGGCAGGGCATGTTTGCCCCCCTGCTCATCCCTGCAGTGGATGGGCTTGTGCTGGAATAGCAGAGGCCTGGCCCAATGAAGCCATTTCCTGGAATCAATATCATGCATTTCCCACTCCTCACCGCAAGGCAGCTGCTACATCCTGTGAGTGACAGGACATACTCAGAGCTCCGGGGAAAAGGGGCAGGAATTTCATTTCTTGTGTAGTATTCAACTCTGTACACTTGGTGCAACCTGCTGAATTTGCTTTGGGAACACACTGTGCTTTAAAAAAAACACACCCCAAAAAACATGTTCTGATCGTTCATGCAGCACAGCAATGGCTTTAGCTTTTTGTCTTACGCCTCGTTGACAGTGTGATGGACCTGACTCATGATTTGAGGGTTTCTAGTGGTACAGCTGCAAGCATGCACAGGACAGTTCTGATGACCCAGTTATTTAGGCAGGTGGAGAGAAGCTGGTCATGGAAATGGTTCCATGCTGCTCTGGGTGCTTTGTGTCTGCCGCGATCTGATTTAGCTCTGGCAGTAGAATGCAGAAAATATACCAGACAGGCCTTCAGCCCCTCCCCACATCTTTTTACTTTCCTAGGGGGTCTCTACACCAGCCAGGCCATCTGCCAACGTGGGATCGTGCTTAGAGGCCTGGACTTGAGAAATCTAACATCCCCACAACTGACTAAAGCTTATGACCTCTTATAAAAACACATAGAAAAATGCCTATGAGGATCAGCAATTGTCTGGGAAGTTAATGGCATCCTAACATTACCCACTTAAGCCGGTGCAGTTAGAGATTAATGTGACTGGTTCAGAAAGTCTGCTAAGCACTGTGCCACAATGCACAAGTCACTCTCCAGTTGGTCTGTCTGGTATATTTTCTGTACTCTGCTGCCCATGGCACAGCTTGGCTGGAAGCCACTTAGTCATACAAATACTGCTGCAAACACACCACAGCTCACTGGCAATTTCCACAGCAAGCAACTCTCTCTCTTCTATAGGTGCATTCAAATAGAACATCTCAGAGCAGATCATCATCCAACTGGCCTGCAATGCCAGGCAAAAAATAAGGATGGCAAGAATGTTATGATCAAGGACCAGAATAACCAGTCCAGAGTGAGCAGTAGACAGACCTCGTCAACACTGAGGCTGCGTCTTTCCACCCAGTCCAGCCAACACTCAAGGACAGCAAGAGGCCAGCAACATTAATCTTGGATGATAAGGTGGGGCAGTAGGGAAGACCAGGAAGGACACTACCAGTCTCCCAGGACATTTTTGGGGTCCCCCACAATGACCACACGTCAGAAGACTTACAGGGGTGGTGTGCACGACCTGGCAGACATGTTGGAGAGGATGGAATTGAAGGAAGAGGCAGCCTTTAAACAAGTAACATTTTATTGCACAATAGACCAAGAGCAGTTGAGACAGAGCAGATGTGAAACCTGACTTTTCCAGGTCCATCTTCAAAGCAGACACAAAACAATGGGCGTAAGGGTTTATGAGTAAGTGTTTGTCAAGCCTTGTCTACACACAAACTGGAACCAAAAACTAAAGTGGTCATGATTTACACCGTTAGCCCCAAGTCAGTATGGGGACATGTATTTCAAGAACAGGAGTGTCCTGTTTAGCTATTTAGTTCTCTCAACTGCTGCATAGTTTTGAGGACTTTTCTCCATAGCAAAATGTAGAGAAATGGCTCTGTTTCAGCCCATGTCTTTCATGCTTTGGTTGACATTGATCTGAGTGATCTAACTCCAAAGGAAGACAATAAAAAGGTCCTGCAGCCAGAGCCAGTGCTAGGCCTAAGCAGACTGCGCAATGCCTTACAGCTCCAAGCAGGTCCCAGGGGACCTACTAATTAACAGTATGTGTTGTGAGTGGGGGTGGCCTCAAAAATATTCCTGCACCAACGGGCTAGCACCAGCACTGCCTGCAGCCCATGTGAAATCCTCAATGACACCTATGCCACCTTCACCACTTTGCTCCTAGTTGCCTTCACAGGGCTCGTACTGGTAGGACTGACAGAACCAGCTGGATGGGCCACTCTTAGCTGACGGAATTGCCAGTTCGTTCCCTTTACCTCTCACCAGGGTTGATCCTAGAGCAAATGACACCCCAGGCAAGAGGTGTCTTCAGTGGCCCACACTTCATTTGTTAAACTTTAGAATACCTTACTTATGGCTTTGAAGAACAATTTGCATGCATGAGTTATTCCTGTCATACAGTCGCTCTTCAAGTCTTAAAACACAAGTATACTTTCACAGTTACCCAAGGTTCGCAGTATCACAGCTGGGCTCTCACTTCAGTTCATTCTTACATTTCACTCACTGACTGGCGACGCCCTGCCCCTTATATTCCCACAGGGGCATGGCTGACAACTTACTAGAAGGTTCCAGGAAAATAGTCTAGAAGGTTCCAGAAAAAAAGTCTACAAAGGTCCAGAACATTCTAGGAGGTTAGTAAAAAATGAATCCACAAAGGGAATACCTGAAATGTTATTTCAAACATTAAAATTTCCCTTTTGTTGCTAACAACAGAAACAGCACCCTGAGCTCAGCGACCCCAAGCTCGGAATCCCATGCAGTCACCTGTCCCTAAATCCAGCTCAGTCTCTCACTCCCACAGCTCCACACTCTGAGGCTGGTGCCTGTTTCCTCTTCCTCCACTTCAGCCCAATGCGGAGGAGTCACAGTGACACCTCATCACCAGTTGCTTTTACAGGCTGTACTTAAAAAGTAATTTACCAAGGAATGAAAAGGAGCATTTGATGGGTGGTTGCTCCTCCTCTATTATTGCCTCAGAAACAGACATTCCAATTTATTTTTTTTTAAACAAAACTTTAGAAATAGCAGCTGTGCCTTGGAGAAGCCAGCAGCTGTGCCTTGGAGAAGCCAGCAGCTGTGCCTTGGAGAAGCCAGCAGCTGCTCTCCCAGCCCTTAGTCTAAGTTGTGGTGGTGTTTGTGAGGCATTTAAATGATAGATTAACTTCTTCCAGCAGGTTAGACCCACAAGACAGATTGGGCATTTATTATACTAAATAAGGTTTCTTCACTGTCACCTTGTCCCCCTCTTCATTTGCCTGTTGAATACACTGGTTGTCTCATTATATGTCAAGGTTGGAAGATTTCTGGGATGGGAATATTAAAAAAACCCACATCCCATTCCTAGCCCAACAGAGCCTTGATCCATGCTGGGGAAACCTCTAGCTGTTAACACAATATAAAGATCTTCATTCAGGCCCAGTATGCTTCCAGGAAAATGGCACCTGTTCATCCAAGTTACTAATATAAAATTATATTGGAAACAAAGATTCACCTTCCACAATGGGAGTTGCACGCATTTAAAAACCCTTATTTGGTATTTGACAATGGCAGGTATCATTACCCCTGGAACAATCCCCACAACTCCTTCCTCCCACTGCCCCATCCAAAGAAACAGACAATCCTATCTTGCATGGCCAAAATAATTAAAAGGCAGTGCTAGAAGAGTCTTATAACTCTGAATTCAGCAAAGACCTGTTTCTTTAAACTGTTTGTTAACATTCATATAATATTGACTCTGAACAAAACCAAGTTCAGTGAGAGCAGTCAGTGTGCAAGATACTCCACTGCAGCTCATGGGCGCCTGACTGCATCTCTGGCTGTTATTCCAGCTCCCAACAATGGATGAACAGCAAAGCGAGTAGCGAAGCACAGTCACTTGGAAATGCCTCCCCTGGAAAGAGCGTGAATTACACAGCAGAGGTTCATACTCGGTAGACAAGTAAGCATGTCATTGTGTTACTGTGTGTATATACTATGACACAGGCTAGTTTAGGGCACACAGTCAACACAGGTGACTACAGATTAGCACTGAGGCATGTTAGCGGAGTGTAAAAAAAATAATGGTCCTGAAGATCATATTAAATGGATTCCTAATGACATATACATGAAAATAGTTTCAGACATTAGAGGTGAGATGGCTTATTGACAAACAGCTTAACTCTAAACTAATGAAATGTGTAACTCAACCCCTCTGGAACAAACAGAAAGCAGGGAGGACAATACACCAAGGCCAATGTTTTCAAATGTATAGGATCTTAGTGACCAGCATGTCTGAAGATCGGGCCACTTCAGTGTGGTGTTGAGTGCTCAAAGGTGCAGCACTGTGATGGGTGTGTTCCAGCAGTTGGTGCCGCCGTTAAGCTGGTTGTGGCCATACCAGAGCAATCCCCAAAGGAGAGCCATGTTTGCAAAGGCAGGTAACACCAAACATGTTTTACTTTTAAGTGAAACTACAGCAATCCCAGGGCCATGAAACAAAAAGCAGCAGATGGAAGAGGAAAAATTCTCCCCACCCTTTCTCAGCAATCAGTAATGTTCAGCAGCTGATGAGGCTGAGATGATACCCCCTAAGTAATTTGAACAGATCCCTCCCCCTATTCTTCACAGCAACTAGTGAATAGCAAGGAGTTTGTTGGGAGAAGGAATACAGGAGAGCTCCTGTAGATGGCCCATACAGACACTCTCGCCCAGAATATTTCCACACGACTAACCCAAGAATTATCTGAGAGATTTAGTGAAACATTTTGTCCCATTAGGTTAGTAGCTAAAAGGGCACCTCCAGCATCTTACCCAGCACCTCCTGACCAACCCCACAGAGCACTGGTCTTACTCAGCTTGAAGTTTAAGGCCACTTTCAGCAGGAGGCTGCAGCACCCCTGGATCTTTGGGAAACACTCCCTGAGCCAGACTACAGCCTGGAGCTCTGGGACTCTCCTGACCTGTGCTGTCACCACAAGGAACGCAGACTTCAGAGCCAGGGGCAGAATATTCTCCTGGAGGCTGAAACAGAGACCAGCAGCTTGGCTAGGATGAGGGAGGAGCCTCTCAAGGGTACTGGGAACGCAGAGGTGGGATGTTAAATGGCCCCTTTCAATGCTGTGAGGTGAGCATGGACAAACTAAGTGCTTCCCCTGGAATACAATATGCCAATCGGAGAGATGAACTTTAAGGAAAGTTAGTTAGCAGCCCTATTGCCTTACAGTTCATAGTGCCCAAGACAGATGCGGATAGATCATCTATTTCTTTCTGTGATGCCCACATAGAAAGCTTCCCTCTTGCTACTACACAGGATTTTCCTAACCAGTTTCAAATTCTCTAGCAGTATTTGCCAGACCTCCTGTACTACTAACTTAGCAAAGTATAACCTTCATGCTGGGTTAGAATACAGGAAAGAGGGAGGTAGATGCGATTCTGGATGGCAGTAAAACCAAACGCTCCCTGTGGCCTACAGACACACTTGGGGACTGTAATGAATGTGGGAATTTTGGTATTTTTTATTTCTCTGGGCTTTGTATTGCAATGGACTAAGTGCAAAAGGAAGGGGCAAGATATTGGAATCTTGTAATGGTTGGTCTGGATATCAGCACCCTTAAATTGAATGAAGTCTACACCTGTAAACGGAGGATCCAGAAGACACAAAGGAAACCCCCGTTGCCAGGACTTTTAACACCTAGCCACATTCTCCCCACCTCCCTTGCAGGCAAACTGGCCCCATGCTGGAGAGCAAAGGGGAAAGGCATCACATGGCTGTATTAAGAGCTGTGCTCTCCCCTGGGTGGAGGACAAAACAGGAAGAGAAAGGAAGTAGCATTGGTTGCTACAGCAGCATGACTCAGGGAGCCTGGACACTCACGTCTGAACTCTTGTCTTAACCTTTGCTTCTTGATGCTAACCAATGACTTTCAGATGCTGTATGCCAGGGGACAGATATTTACAGCAAACACCAAGCCATCAAAGCACTGCTCCCTCCAGGAGTGAAGAACAAGCCTCCCAGAGGAGCCTAGCTCGACTGGGCTTGTTGCAGGAAGCCACACAGAAAAATAGGGATTTCTGGCCCTCAAAGGCCCTGTCTCAGAGGCTATGGGCCTTTCCCTGTGGAACTGTTTGGATCCTGTGGAGTTACCCCTTCAGCCCCCTTGGGGGCTTGTTACATGCTGGGGCAGACACCAAACCTTGTAGATCCATGATCGTGACAACCTGAAGCTGGGATTTTGAAGGACAGCCAAAGCTG
This sequence comes from Dermatemys mawii, assembly GCA_007922305.1. Lineage (NCBI taxonomy): Eukaryota > Metazoa > Chordata > Testudines > Dermatemydidae > Dermatemys > Dermatemys mawii. Next base: position 947,421 of record ML677350.1, read on the forward strand.
GTCAACTCCAAATCCACCCTGACGCTCTTGGGGTCTCCTCCTTCAGCATGGATCAGATGAGACTGATCATTGCCTACCCAGGGTACACATTTAGGACAGATATAGCACTATTGAAGCAAACACCCTTCACTCAAGTCTCTAAAAGTCCCTGGGTCTGAGGGACAGATTGGAAATCTAAGGTTAGAAAATGGGCATTCTTGAAACTTTTGCCAGAGCCATCATCCTTGGAAGGAGGTTGGGATCAGGCAAAGAAGTTCTTGGAACTGAAATCCCTAGCAAAGAAATACAAATTAACACTAAACTGAGTATGGAAGCAGGCTTAGCTAGAGTGGGAAGCAAACTGGACCTTGAGGTTAGAGGCTGAGGAGGAGTTCTGGCGTACATGCAGCCTTAGTTCCTTCCAATCTGCCCTGCACCTTTCCATGGCACAACAGAAAGCCTGCAGTACAGGCTGAAGAATTCTGGCTTGGTGTGGATTGTGTAGACGCAGTTCAGGAGTGGTAATCTGTATTAAGAATACTTGAAAGAATCCCAGGCTTCTCAGTGGAGTGCTTTCCATGGACTCTAATGAGGACTCCCCACCAGCTTTCATGTCTTCTCTACCTAGTCAGCGTATTTTTGTCTTTTAGCCCAAGTTGTACTCATTTCTACACTGTATTTCTCTTCCTTTTTGGTATTTAGACATTTCAAATACTTCCAAGTAGCCATCCTATTCCCCTGCTTTCCCATAGCTTGCGGCAAACAATGTTCATTCTTTCGGTCTTCTCACAACTCAATACCCACACTACCTTGTTCCTCCAGATTGACTCATTAGCTACATCTACACTTGGAGCTGAATTTGCGATGCCTAACTCACATAGCTGTACTCAAGTTGGCATTCTAAAAATAGCATAGCCAGGATAGAAGAGGTGTCGGTTCAAACTAGCTGCTCTGAAGGTGTCCCCAACAGGATCCCCTGGCTCTGTACTTGGGCGGGCAGCCAGCCTGAGCCAACCCTGATACACTGCTATTTTAAGTGCACTTGCTCAAGCAGAGCCAGTGTGGGTACAGCTATGCAAGCTGAGAATCACACACCCAGCTCCAAGTGTAGACATAGTCACAAGGCTGGCACAAAAAGCTCTACAGGGTACTTCAGCAGAAATGCGGCCTTTCGATTTTGTATCACCCAAGCAGAAGTTTGGGTTTCCTATTAAGGAGTGGCCCTTGGAACTCAAGATACCAACCTAGTCATACATACCAACTGGAGCCCAGCACGCTGGGGCAGTTGTGTAAGGCAGGGGGACCATACCTTTTTCTGGTAAATTGCAGAGTGAGCAGATGCATTTACAGAGTCTTACCAAAGTGTGCATTTCTAATGCTAATTATAAACAACCCCAGATTGTAAATTTGTTTTTAAAGAAACAGTGGCAAAAACAAATGTGCATTAAATAATTCTCCAACTTCTGACCACCAATCCTTTAAGCAGCATATACTCCATTGTCCTCACCATTTTAAAAATAAGCACCATAGGTGGGAGAGAGAAGGGAAGCAGTAAAAGGCAAGCTGTCTGTCTCACACAGTTTATTTAACAATAGGTAATAAGAAATCAATTTTAACAGTCTATACAGTGATCGAAAGTTCATATTTATAAGTAATCAACTTTAATTGCATGATTTACAACATTTGAGGGTTTTTTTGCTTTCTATTTTCAAGTTTTACAGAAAGTGGAAGAGGGTGGGGGAGAGGGGGAGGAGAGAAAGCAAGCATAAAGAAGAAACCGCAGGGACTTCTCAGGTTAAAATCATCCTCTCAGAATCGTTTCTTACCCTCTTTTTTATTTTTTTTCCTTTGTTAGATGTAAAAATAACAAAAAAATTCTTTCAAGAAAACAGAAACCACAATATATATACTACATCCATTTGGCAGCTGCCCCTGTGTATTTGCAAAAATGTTGTCTTCTCTACATGTACAAATTATTTTAATACTTGAAGTTTTTTTTAAGCTCAGACTCTTGTATAGAAAATTCTTGGAGGACAAAAGTAGACTTCAGGAGGGGATTGGGTTATTTAATATTTTTACATTTTTTCAAAGAATTGACATCTTTCTAACCAAAGAGGAAAAAACTGGTATTTATTTTTAATATATATTTATATATATGTAATGTATTTTTAAAGCAACATTAACCCCTTTTGTCCTCCGGTTTTAGGAAATGTTCTCCTGTGGGTTTTTTGCAGTGATGTGAGGAAAAACCAGAAAAGGGAAAATGTTAACCATCTGCCTCAGTAAATAATAACTATCAATATTACATATTTTCATTAATTTAAAAAAAAATAAAACCTATTGGAGGCATGAGAAGGGGGCCAATTTGGTCAGCAACCAAAAGACCACCCTTTTCCCCTCCACCTCCCAACGCACGCATGCGAGGAAAAACAAGAAAAAGGACTGGTTATGAGTCCAGCCATAACAAAAATATATTCTTTGTACTCTATTGTCCCTCAGGTTCATTTTGTTGGTTTCTTGTTTTTAAAACCACAAACTACTGCTGCAGAGTTCGGATGTGTTCCAGGGAAAAATGTTGTTTTAGCTAAGAAAGATTCAAAAAAATTTGTCTTCAGTACAAAAAGTCTTGAGAAAATAAGTTTTTTTTTTTTGCTCCCGAAATGCTACAATGTGTCTAGTGTATGTCTAGTGTACTCTGTGAAAGGTTTGAATTCAAGTCTGAGTTATCGGAGCTGAGCCCCAGTTCCGTGGCGCTTGTACCATGGAGGCCTGCCATGCCTGGATTGCCAGCAAGCTGAGAAAGCATTGCACTCTGGTCCGGACTGGCAAAGTGCCCCTGATCCATGGGGTTAGCCTGGGCAGCTACCAGTCCTGGATGTGGGGAGCTGGTCTGCGGAGAGACATGGTGTGGAGAAGGTTGAGGTTGCATCCGAGGGGAAGGGCTGGAATGGGGGGGCTGGGACTGGGGTCGTGGTGAGGGTACAGGCTGTGGAGAACGCACTTGATTGGTGAGCGATGAAGGAATCTGCTGGCCCTGTAAGTGTGGGGACTGGGCCTGATTGGGGAGCATGTGCTGTTGGGGGCTCATAGGGTTAGGCTGAGCTGGGGATCCCATTTGCTGCTGCAGTAGCCTCTGCTGGAAAACCTGCTGCAAACTGGCTCCTGTCTCTGCACTCATTGCCTGTGGAAGCTGGCTCATTTGTCCCATAGTTCCTTGCTGCATCTGTTGCATATGATGCTGCATCCTTTGCTGTTGCTGCTGCTGCTGCTGAGCGTAATTGACACTCTGGGGCTGCTGAAACTGATTATGGTTGGCCATCCCGGGCCCCAACCCCGGTCCTGCTCCTTGCTGCTGCTGCTGCTGATGGCGCTGCTGCTCCATCATCTGCTGCCGTCTCATTAAAAGATCCCGGAATTGCGGAGTCATCCCAGAGTGATTCATGTTCATCGGCTGGGCCTGAGGATTCATCCCACCCATGGCCTGCTGAGGCTGCTGCTGCTGCTGCGTCTGTTGGGGCATGCTGGGCCTTTGGACTCCAGCTTGCATGGGGTTCATATTTTGCATGGCTGGGTTTGGGTGCACCCCTCCTTGCTGCCCTTGCATGGCTGGCTGTGGTTGAAGCCCTGGCTGACCCTGTGGCATTCCAGGCTGCCCTGGCATACCTTGTGGATTCTGAGACACTGCGTACTTGGCAGCCCTCTGCTTGATGAAAGCAGCCAGCAGCTGAGGGTTGGAGTGGAGGATGTTAAGCACCTGCTGCTGCTGCATGGGAGAACTGGGAGACCTGAGAGTCCGCAGTAAGTTCTGTAAGGCTGCCTGGGGCAGAGATGCTGGTTTTGGCTGAGGCGCACCAGGAACTTGACCCATTCCTGGCTGAGGCGCCATGTTCATAGGCTGTCCTGGCTGGACTACTGACATCATGGATGGTCTCTGCATTCCTGGCTGGAGCTGCTGTGGTTGGGGTAACCCACTCTGGGCCCATGGTGGCTGCTGCTGGATTCCCGATGGCCCCATCCCTTGATCTATGTGACCACCAGGTCCTCTGGCCATCTGGGGAGGGTTCATCCCCATTGGTGGCATTGGATTCAGTTGGGGCATCTGGTGCTGAATTGGCCTTTGGAAAATCTGAACTTGTGCCATCTGACGCTGAGTCTCTGCTGCCCGCTGGATCTGCATGGCCATTTCTACTGCAGCTGGAGGAGGACCCTGGACTGGTGGCTGAGCAGTCTGAGGTGGAGTTGGAGGAGTTATCTGGCCACCTGCTTTTCCCTGGGACACAGCACCAGGGGGTTGATTTCTCGGCATAGTGTAGGGCGGCATAGTATTGGGAGGTGCAGGTTGGGGTTGCGAGGCAGGCTGGGGTGGTGGCTGGGGCTGTGGGGTCTGTGGTGTCGGGGGCTGCTGGCCTGTTGGCGTGGTTGGTGTGGCTGGTGTTGGTGAAGGCAAACCTTGCTGCTGACCTACCACACCGGTCCTCTGCATGCTCGCCATCCTCCTCCGGAGCATCTGGGCCTGCTGCAGACGGTGCTGAAGTTGCTGTTGGCGAAGCTTGTGTTTAATGTTGAGGCAAAAGGGCACCGGGCACTTGTTCTCCTGGCAGTGCTTTGCATGGTAGCAGCAAAGAGCAATGAGTTGTTTGCAAATAGGGCAGCCTCCGTTGGTCTTGCGCTTGCAGCCTTTGGTATGTTGGACAACTCGCTTCATCTTCTGACAGGACGGCAGGGAACAGTTGGCGTTACGACACTGGCAGGCATGGACAAGAGACTGGATACAGCGCTGGATGCTCAGGCGGCGGGAGTCGCCAGGGCTCTGGGTAGTTGCAGTCTGCTGGTTGTTGCTCTCATCGTCTAAGCCAAGGCCCAATTTCTCCATTTTGTGGTCGTGGTTTTTAGTGTTGTAACAGGTGATGCACAGGTCGTAATCCTGGAAAGACACAGCATTTTGAAAATTAAACAGCTGTCTATAGAATCTGGGGTCATGTCACTAACAAGGGATGTGGACTGTGGTTGGGGAAATTTTTTTGTTGATTATAAAGCCAGATGGGACCATTGTGATCATCTAGTCTGACCCCTTGTGTAACACAGGACATAGGACTTCCATGGATTAATGTATATTCAACTAGACCATTGATTTTAGGAAAACTCTCCTGGAGGGAAAGAGGACCTCAAGGAACAGAGGAGCCACTCATCTGCTTGCTCTTCTCCAAAAGAGGGGTATGATACACTAGTGCCACTTCTTTAAGAAGGGGAGAGGGAGGAGCAGGTTGCTTTTCCTAGTGAGAAAGGGGAGCACAGAGCGGAGGGGCCACATGGAGAACAGATGGGAGGCAGAGGGGCTTTGAAATTCTGAGGAGAGCCAAATGGTAGGGGAACCTGGTATTCCTAAAATTAGTGAAGAAAAAGAAAACTCCCAGAGTTCATTAACTGGAGAACCCAGAATGTACGTACTTAGGTGTACGTGGGAGGCAGAATGTCAAATTTTATTTGCAGTTTCTCAGAACTGAATTTAGGGCACAGTTAATTTACTGGTGGAGAAGTGAAGATTTAAATAAAATAGGCGTGGTTAAGGTGACTGTGGCCTGTGGGAACATACAGCAGCACAGCTACTGTTCACTCAGGCTAGCACACTTAACACCCCCCAATCCAAACCGCCATAATGTAGACTGGGACAGACATTGCTATGAATGTAGGCTTAGAAGTGACTTCGGGCAGGGAGTCTCCTTAACCCTGGTTTCCAGAGCTAGTGGGGAAAAAACCCCTTATCAGGCATACCTCACAGACAGTGCAGTGCCATCTGGTCTCTACATGATGCTTGCATTCATTGCAGGTATAAACAAAGCGGTCCTGGCTCTGAGTATGCAACTCCACTAGCATGCACATGGTTGACCACTGAGCTCTTCGTAGTGAGGAGAACTCCAGGTGCTTATCTCTAGCAAGGGTGAGAAAGGCATCACGCCCGTCCATTAAGTCACATGGAATGAGTGGGTCAGGCTCAACAATGGGAGGCAGGGAGTTCGCTGCAGGGCCAGCAATGAGACGGATCACAAAGAAGACCTGAAAGTAAAGCAGAAGTTAAAATCAGCCATTGACCAAGAGGCCATCAACCTTAACTACATGGTAAATGCCATTTCATGGCTACTGATGCTGGCATGCTGTGATGGGTGGGGTGGCTTCACATCAAACTGACTACTTGCACGGGTCATGAAGGAACCTGCACTTCTGCACATAAAATACTACATAATTCACTAAGTGCACTATGGGTCCTGCCCACCCCTCTCCTCTGATGCAAATACTGACCACCAAACTAAATGGACCAATGGTCCAATCTGGCACAGCAAAGACTTACTTATGAAAGTTCTCTGCACAACACAGCTGTGATCTGTATTTATTCCCATAGCCCTGATGGGAAAGAGTCTAGACGGGGATTCCATCTACAAATACGTACTCTCTCACTAAAGCCTGTATTCAATGTTTGTGCACTTGGCTGTTCAAACAGAGTAGATACTTCTCAATCCAACGGCTTTTACCTCTTTGTGCTTCTCCATAGTGGCATACAGCTTCTGGGAGAGATCATTGGAGACATTGGGCATGCCAGGCTTCTTCTTATTGCCACGACTCAAGCTGCTCTTGTTTTTACTTGTCTTCTTATTATTCTTCTTTTTGGCATTTTTGCTGTCTCCCTTACTCACCTGCCAGAGAAGCCAATAACTTTGAATTTGTAGAATAATAAGAGGCATTTAGGTGCCTCTGACAATTATTTAAAAAGACAGTAAATTAGTGTATCAAAATTTAAAGCACTCTATTAGGCTAGCACCTCCAGTCATTGGAGAACTGTAAGAAAAGCTTTCACAATAATTTACTATGAAGCTAGGAAAATGTTCTTACCAACTGTCCTGGAAGTCTGAATTAATTTGATCATAGTCATTCCAAAGATGCCAGAGTGGCAACATAACCATCTAAAAAGTATTTGATGAGTGAAAACACCCAAAAGAGATATTTGTTTAGGTTGGACTAAAGGGATAAAACAGAAAAAAGGGATAAAATTCATCAAAGACTGGCAAACAGAAAAAGATTCTCTAATAGTGAGCTCTGTTAGACTGTGAAATCTTCTTCATAGGATGTAACAGACAACCTTGATACATTTAAAGCTGGAGAAGTCACTGAAGAACACATAAGAAATGATAGTGCACTGTCCAGAGACCTGAGGAAGGAGTAGACAGTTCCAGTGACTTTAAGGGCTCTTTCATTTGTTATCTTCCCACCAACACAGCCTCCCTAACTACTTATTCCGGCTTAACTCATCTCTCTAGACTGCCTCCACTGGAGGTTTATACTAAGTTGTGCCTTTACGTCCAAGAAATGGGTTTTATTCCCACTTTGATCTTGACTAACACGTGTACTTGAGGATAATGGTAGCTGGAAGGAGTGACAATTTCAATTGAAACGGACAAAAGTCAGTTTCATTTCTAATCTAGTGTGATCACTGCTCACTAATGAGTACAGTCGTGCCTTCTAGTCCCTTTTGTAGATGCTTTTTATGTACTTTATGTGAGAAATCAGGCATGGGAATAGAGACCTTAAACTTGATTTCTTCAGTGGGTTTTATTCTGATAAGCTTTAAAGTAACTTTCCGTCAAGTTGAAAATTTCCAAAAAGAAGCTTTTTGATATAATCCCCAATTCCTAAATAAAGAGGACTAAATTGTCTTGTTTGCAAGAATGGTGACATCTGGCCCCAAGATGTTCACACTTATTTTGTGCTGAACCTTACATAAACTGCTGGCATAACGCCATCTCAAGACCCTTTCACCTGGACAAGGCCATGTCAGCTTCCTTAGAAGTGTATTTGATATTTTTGGTGGTCTCAGAATGCTCCCTTAATGCAAAAATTGAATACTTAAAAAAAAGAAATGGCTGGTTTCAGCAAAACTCCCCCTTCTCCTCCCCTCCCCGATGCTAGCCTAAAAGATGACTTCTCTCAAACACAATCAGATCTAGCTGCATGACTTCAAGGTAAGACTCTCATCCACTTTGTCCAAAGATCTTGAAGGAAGGTGCTGCAAAGTGGCATAGGAATAACATAAGAAGTAAGGGTAAGACTGAGAAATCTTGCCTTTTGGATCAGCAAGCCACCTGAGGAAAGATTAAAGTTCTAGAATCCCAAGACTGAACACCTCTGGGGAAGAAGTCACACCATCAACAAATAGGCTATGCTAGGCTTTGGCCATCTATCTGTATGTGAAAAAGCCTGGTAGCAAGCAGCACTGTCAGCAACATCAGTATCTGGCTCCTTTAATGCAGTTCCCGCTCCTATTTCTAAAGGGCTTAGAATACCACACAAACCCTCTATCTTAAGTATCTTTTCCCTTTTTCTATTTTTGTCTTTTACTTCTATTAGCTGGGAGACATCCCAACCTTTTTTGTTCTTTAATTTTAGGATGTAAATATGTGGTTGAATACATGAGCATCAGTAAAGTCCATCCTGGGAAGCTGTCAAACTAAGTTCCACAGGCTTAAATAACCCTACATTGTCTCAAAAATACTTATTAAAGCAACTTCTGTCTTCTGAGTCCTAGGCAACTTAAAACTGTCAGCTATAAACTAGGGTATGTAAACTGCTAAGTCAGGGTTGTCAGACATCTGCTTATCAAAGTATTCTGTAGAGACCTCTATTTTAGTTGCTTTTTTTTAGAGGGAGGAAGGATTAGCTACCACATGAACTGAAATCTAAAGAGGAAGTTTTTGTTTGGTTACGGTTTAGAAATTATACAATTTGTTTTCAGTATCAAATATTTAACTAGTTCCAAGTTCAAGCCGACTAATCTTTGTAACATTTTTAGTTGGTGTTTATAACTGAACTGACAGCCACCTCCTTAGATCCCTTCTTTGGATTTATAACGACTAATTATTTGTTGAATTAATCTGATGATTTGACTAATTTGACCATTTAATTAAAATTGACTAACTTGTTGATTTAGCCTTGATTGATCTTTTTGCTTTCTCCTTATTTTCGTTTAGTATGGCTAACTGCAACTTAGTTTCAGTTATATGCTTGCTTGATTTTAATAGGTTGCATTACTTTTATACAATTTATGTAAGTCATTGCTTTAAAAAAAACAAACAAAACCCAACCCAAAACAAGGATCCAGAATCCTTGAATATCCTGGATGGATATTAGCTGGTCAAGTTAAAACCCTGATCACCCCCCAAACTGATCGTTGACTCTCAACTTTTAGACCAGCTTTGTTAGAGATTGAAAGACTACGTAACTGCAGAAATTCACAGGACTGGAATGTTACATGAATGGTTATAATCTATTCAGGAAGGGTCGAGTGGGCAAAAGGGAAGAAGGAGGGGCATCCTATGTTGAAAATGGCATTATCTGTTTCCAAGTCACTCATAACTCGGACAAAAGTGATCCTGAATGCTCATACGTCAATATCCTAACTGATAAAGCACAAGTCGGGTATCAGTTGGTGTCTTCTATAGACCACCAAATCACACAAGGGAACAGAATGACTGCCTTCTTATGTATCTCTCTATGATCAGGGCAGAGAGAAAGAGAACTGTGTGATCATGGAGGACTTCAATTTGAGTGACATGCTGGAGGTCTTACACTGCCAGTACTAAAAACATCCTTGAAATTTCCAAACTCAAAAGTATTTCAAGCAAACATGGGAGAATTTATTAGACCTCGTCTTAACAGAAAGAACTGATCACAGAACTAAAAAATAATGGTAGTATAGGTATAAGTGATCATGACTAGATCCCATTTATAGTATGCAAGCAGAATATAGGCCAGACCAGTAAAATAAATAAATAAATATACACACACACACTTGGTGCTGATTTCGTAAACCTGACCACAATTATGAGTCAACTCAGCTGGGAAGAAGAAGAATTTAATCTGAAAAATGTGAATGATAGTTCGGAATCATTTAAGAACACCTTACTAGATGCATAGAAAGCCACAATTCCACAGTCGAAAAACAAGGCTGTACTGCATAAAAAACAACCTGAGGAAATGAAGGCAGGTGTAAAAAATATACAACAAATGGAAAAAAGGGAAAGGTGATAGAAATGAATATATATCAGAAGTTAGGAATTTTAGAAACTGATAAGGGAAGCCAAGGGGCACAAGGAGAAATCTATGGCCAGCAGAGTTAAGGACAATAAGGAGTTGTAAAAATGTTTTAGGGACAAAGAATCTGGATGATGATACTGGCCCATTACTAGATGGAAATGGCAGAATCATTAATAATAATGCAGAGAGTCAGAACTGTTCAATAAATATTTGTTCTGTATTTGAGGAAAAAAAGATATGGTGATAACACTCTTTCCATGCCACTAGTACCTCTGGAGAATGTTAAGCAGGAGCACCTGAAGTGAGATATTTTAAAATCAGTAGGTCCAGATAACTTGCTTCCAAGAGTTTTAAAAGAGCTGGCTAAGGAGCTCAATAGACTATTAATGATGTTCTTCAATAAGGCTTGGAGCACCGGGGAAAGTCTAGAAGTCCAGAAGAAAGCTAATGCTGTGCCAATTATTAAGAAGGGTAAACAGGATGATCTGGGTAATAACAGGCCTGTCAGGCTGATATCAATCCCAGGCAAGATAATGGAGTGGCTGATATGGAACTCAATAAAGAATTAAAGGAAGTTAATGTAATATATGCAATTCAACATGGGTTTATGGAAAACAGATCTTGTCAAACTTGGCATATTTTTTTTATGGGATTATAAGTCTGGTTGATAAAGACAGTAGTGTTGAAATAATATACTTAAACTTTTGCAAGGCATTTGACTTTGTAACATGACATTCTGATTCAAAAACTACAATGACAAATTAACATGGCACACATTAAATGGATTAAAAACTGGCTACATGACAGGCCTCCAAATATAACTAAACAGGGAATCATTATTTAGCAGGTGCATTTCCAGTGGGGTCCTGCAGGGACTGTTATTGGCCCTACTCTAACATTTTTATCAATGGCCTGGAAGAAAACATGATAAAATTTGCAGATGACAAAAACTGGGAACATGTCAATGGTTCAGAGCGATCTGGATCACTTGATAAACTGGGCACAAGCAAACAATATGCATTATAATACGGCTAAACGTATACATCTAGGAACAAAGAATGTAGGTAATATTTAAAGGATTAGGGACTCTATCCTGTGAGGCAATGACTGAAAAAGATTTGAGGGTCATGATGGATAATGAACATGAGCTCCCAGTGCAACACTGCGGCCAAAAGAGCAAATGCAAGCCTGAGATGCATAAACAGGGGAATCTTGAGTAGAGTAGAGAGGTTATTTTACCTCTGTATTTGGCACTGGGTGCGACTGCTGCTGGAATACTGTGTCCAGTTCTGGTGTCCACAATTCAAGAAGAATCTTGATAAATTGGAGAGGGTTCAGAGAAGAGCCACGAGAATGATTAAAGGATTAGAAAACATGCCTTATATAGTGACAGACTCAAGGAGCTCAATCTATTTAGATTAACAAAGAAAAGGTTAAGGGGTGACTTGATTACAGCCTATAGTATTTACATGGGGAACAAATATTTAATAATGGGCTCTTCACTCCTGGAGAGGAAGGTGTAACATGATCCAATGACTAGAAGTTGAAGCCAGACAAATTCAGACTTGAAACAAGGTGTAATTAACCATTGGAACAATTTACCAAGGATTGTGGCGGATTCTCCATCACTGACAATTTTTAAATCAAGATTGGATATTTTTCTAAAATATCTGCTCTGGGAATTATTTTAGGGAAGTTTTATGGCATGGGTTATACAGGAAGTCAGATTAGATGACCAGTCATCCTGTTTGGCCTTGCAATCTATGAAAAAATGTCAGTCATGGACTCACTGTTACGCTCATTCTGCACTACACAGCACTCTCATAGCAATTAAGACAAACCAAGGCTAAACTCCAGTGGCACAATGTGTCCACCTGAATCTGAAGATAGACTGGCTGAGAGTGGTTTCCAAGGCTTCCACGCAATGATTTTCTGGCTCCCAGTTAAGTAGAATGATAGCAAGAATTCAACTTACAGGTAGGGAAACAGGACGGGGAAATGGGCACCATCTGGAAAAGTGGGAGAGCTGAGTCCCAAAATAAACATGCATTTCAGATAAACCTAAAGACAGTTATTACCACCCCCAAATGGAAGCTTTAAGCCTTAACGACATTTAATTCTGCACCAGGGACCTAGGGAAGCTAAATGAAGATATAAAGAAAGATGAAGAAATATCATCAAGAATTAGGTAAAAGGAGTTTCCTTACATCCGTGCTCTCATTACTAGTGTTCTCTTCTCTCTTCCGCTCTTCCTCCTCTTGTTCTAGTTCCTTAATGCTCTCCTCCAGCACATTGGGCCAGAAGTCCCCTTCAAAGTAAGGCAGCTCTTTTGCACTTGTTAGACGATCTTCTGTTGCCTGCTTAAAAATATCCTACAAAAACATACAAACTTGGTTACAGTTATCATAACTATGCAAATGAACCAGGGCATCCTCTTCTCAGAGACAGCAAAAAAAGCACTGAAAATACATTTAGTGGTGCTTCAGTTATGGATAGTTTGGGCCGACGATTCAGGCATTTAGTCCCCACAGAAAAAAACCCATTAGTAGCTCAGTAGGCTGCTAGCCACTCACTGCAAGCCCCAAATTTATTAGCTAGAACAGCAATATCACACCACTTCCTTCAGTCTTTGATCTCAACATAAAGTCAACATAGTCCTGTAGACTTTACGTCTTTCTAACTGCATCAGCAGCCCAACTCTGTATGTTTTAAAAAAAACAAAACGCTAAGATATCCCCAAAAGATTAACTCTGTTCTTCATACTGGTAGTCCCATATAGGTTGTTGTTCTCTAGTATTCTCACGGCCTGTATCTTTGATTTTCTATTTCTTTGGGAGAAAAAAGAAGGTGTGACATTACCTCTTATCTTTTATGAAAATGGCTTTAAAAGACGTGTAGTTTAGATAGGATTTACATATTTTAACCCCAGACTGCTAAATACTCAATCCAGTTCTAACACAATTTAATGTCTTACAAATTTCTTTGAATAATCCCACACTGTAAGGCAAGTGGTGGAAAAAGAACCAAAGAAATTGCTCATGAAATTCTAACTGCATCTAAATTTACATTTAACCAACCTTGTAGTCATGGACAATGCGCTCCGACACAGATTTGTCCAGCATCTTTTTATACCACTCTTGCAGTCGCTTGGGCTTAGGTATCTTCTGGTCAGGAGGATGGCAATGGAAAATATAGTCATCTCCTTCACTAGGTGGGCAGGCCCAGATATGTCCAGTTGTATATCTACCATTGTAAAAAACATCAATATATTAGGATGCTGATGTTTATCACCAGGATCTTCTATTCCTTTCAGCCACAAGGTGGAGCCAGCACAGAAAGCCTGCTGGTATTACAAGATGGACAACTACTGCAATCCTCTTCCTAATTTAAATTCTAGAGCTGTCGCTATATATACAATAGATACTGTTAAAACACATTGAGTTGTATTCTGATTGGCACATGTATACAATATGGGCATGCATATTTTTACTAATTAATGCATATCTCTACTCTGTGTAGCAACAAAGGATTTCTCCCCAATCTACAGGTAAAATTCACTAAAGCCTGACTTACGCTTGCAACTTTCATCAACTGCACTACAATTAGATGAGAGAAGTGTAAAGTCTCAGAGCAAAGAAACAGAACATTTCAGCACTAGGAGCCAGGATTTTTCTTCCCCAGCAAGACAGATGAGCTGCTAACCAGCAGGTGAGATTCCAAGAACTACCTTGTCTTCTGAAACCTACTCTACTTTCCCAGCATTGATTCCTTTCCCTCTGCCTTCAAGGCCAATTAAAGGAAGAAAATTCCTCTATACCTGGGAGTTCTCCTAGTATATTTCCTCTGTAGCTCCTAGGGGGCATCTGTTTCACTATCATGGAACCTGAAAATCATCTAGACCGTAATAACTCTGAAGGGCTATAAAGCCAAATTTGCCCTCAGTTCCTTTCTATCTACTGATAATTTGAAAGATTCCCAAAACCAGGGAAAGGAGAGTTGACAATATACTCAGAATTCCAGTTATAAGTACCCTTCCTTGTTTCACTGACAACAGCCTCTGCAGGTCCCCCATCCCACTCTAGGGTGTTGTCTACACTACCGCTTAAGTCCATGCAAGTTACATCGCTCCAGAGTGTGAAAAAGCCAATCCCCAGCGATGTAACATACATAGATTTAAGGTGGTGTCTACACTGTGCTATGCTGGTAGGAGATGCTCTTTCACTGACATAGCTTCCACTTCTCATTGAGGTGGATTAATTACGTTGACAGGAGAGCATGCACCCATTAATATAGTGCATCTTCACCAGATGTACTAAAATCACAGTGGCGCCGATTTAGTACAGTAGTGAAGACACGCCTTAGGAAGTTTATCTAGCAGCAGTCCTCCCCTTCATGCCAGGAAAGTAGTTACCTATTATAATCCCAAAACGAGCATGTGACATCACCCATAAGCACAGAAAGCAGCATGAAGTGAAGGTGTGGCCTGAGCTTCATATAGCAGTTTTACAGATACTGGGATAAGGAAATTCCATGGTGAGAACATAGCATAATACATGGGGCCTGCTTCCAAGTCTTTTATATCTTTAAAAAAAAAACTAATCTACAAGTCTCTGCTGATAGACTACAATCTCACTGCAGTATCATATCCCCTTCCTCCTCCTAAACCTATCCCACATGGTTTTGTTGCCCCTTCCATTATGTCACTGGTTGAAATTAGATGGGATGCTCTTCAGGGTAGGGTCCATAGAATTTTATCTGCACTGTGAGGTGCCTAGAACACAACTGGATGCTGTAAAATAGGAAGAAGGATTAAAGACTCACCCTAATTTCTTGACATATTCTAGGTATCCAATTAATATTTCATGATAGACAGCAGTCCTCAAGCATTTAGGGCGGAAGAAATGAACACTGTCGAGGTAAGATATGTATACTCGCCTAGACAAAGACAGGAAAAAAAAAAAAAAAAGATACATGACACTATAGAACAGAAGGCCAGAAATATTTCACAGCATTTATATATGTTCATCCATGGTATTTTCTGTCCTTGAAGTACCAAATGCACAAGCCACTGTCTTCAAAGGCTATGCGTCCCACATACCTCCAGGAACTCACCTTCCTTTACATCACCTCTGGTCTGCAAAATCCGACTCCCCGCCCCACCCAGAACTGTCTGCTCCCTCTTCCTCACTGACTGTTTCTTTACAAACTAGACCTCAAAATCCATCTCTCTTCTGCTGCTGCAACCACAACCAGATGCCCATTTTATCACCTACCTGTCTTCAACTCCTTCTTACTATAACCATATTGCTGTAACTGTTTTGTGTTGGGATATACTATTACTAACAACATTTAATTATGCTGCATTAAAGTTTTAAAATCTGGGACTTCAGAAGGTTCATCCAACTGAGACTTATGAGTAAAGTAAAATTTAATCTCCTTTGACTGGCATTGCAGTTCCTCACCTCTGATTGGGCGGGGGGCAATCTGAGCCATACTCCTGTACATGCATACCAAAAAAGCACAAGTCTACACCATCAATCTCCTCAAAAGCAAACAGGGCTTTTGTTCGATAAGGGAAGGACTCTGCCATCTCTCCACTGTCTACAAACCTGCAGATATAAGATAAAGAGGAGAAAAATAAATACTTTCATTCCATCAGGACAGAGAACACCACATGGTGATACATAAAGATAGTAATTAAGACAGGATTTGCAACGCATGGTCAGAGCCATTTGTCACAGGCAATGGGAAAGCAAACACTGACAACTATATCCCAGAGAAAGAAAAGTGTTATCCTGAAAGTTTGTTCACTTTTCATCTCAATCTTTCTGGAGTGGAGGGATTTTAGTATTTACATAAAGGACAAAACTAGAAAGCAACAAATACAAATTATCAAAGCTACAATACAATGGAACAGCTTTGCTTTAAAATTGCTTAGTTTTAATCTCTAGAACTTTAATATACTTCATGCAATTTAATACAAGTGGGTGTGACATCACTGACAGCCAATCAAGAAAGCTCTGCTGGTGGTGTTCTGAATACTAGACACACACTTTGCAGTTGCCAAATAGCAGCAAATGTAGAAAACTCAAACACCTATCTTTTGGGATGATGCTGGGAGCAGGCAACATTAGGACTTGAAGGGATGTACCTTGCTTTCATTCCAGGTTTTACTTCTACAGTTTTGTCAGAGGCATGAACCACCCTGACTGTGACCTCTCCTGATTCAGGGTGATTCTGTCTTCTCAGAAATTCGTTCACTCTGTTCTCCAAGAAGGTACCCAGCCTTGTAGATGGCAACCCTGCACAAACAATAAAACTCTTAACATATGCATAACTGGAAATTCAAATTCTATTTCTCTATTCATGCATTAGATTATGAGTGAGGATACTAGCAGAATGGGCCTACGGCTAGAGTAAATATGAGGTGCTGCACATGGAAGTTTCAGGTTGCCTATCCCTGTCATGTTCTAGCCAATACCTTCATTTTCTTGAAGACAAATTCACACAATTTTTTGACAAATAAAACCTCTACTAAATACAACTATTCCATTTATATCCACTAGGATTACAATCATCTATATTTTCAAACAAAACCTAAACAAAGAAAGAGCAAGCATACAGGCATCTTAAGGAGTATCTGAAACTGGCAGTCCATGTAAGAACCCTAGCACAGCGCGGCCTCAATCTCTTTTTGAACTTCCTGATACTCCTGTAATATTAAGTTTCTTGTTCACAGCCTCCAGCTTTCACATTTGGCACATTCTTGAAAATCCTCACTATACAATAGTATTGTAAGTAACTGGAAACCCCAGCTAACTGAACAAAATTGGAAGAAGCCCTCCTGTTCCTCACAGTGTTCTCAGTAAATACAAGACACCTGAAATATGGAAAAAGCATACAGATCTAACTTGAAGCATTTGTCTCAGAGTGGTTTGGTTTCCATTTTATGAGAATGCAGTTGAAGAGAAAAGCTCTGGGAAGGCTAAGATGCAAACCCAACTATTTTTTTCCATTTCATTACAAGACAATTCAGTTCTCTAAATCTCCTCCTTGCCCTTTGTCAGAAAAGCTCACTACAAAGATAGAACTTTTATACTGTGTAACTTGACTAACACTAGGGTGTTAGTAATTGTTTGGAGTGTTTTTATGAATATGAGCAAAATGAAATGCAACTATTTACTGAACTTTTAAAATGCAATTTAAAGCTGAGTGAAAGGTGTCAGACTGAAAAGCTTTCAAACTCATCCCTTTGTCTAAAGAATAGACAATGACAGTACAAAGCTTCCCACAGTTGGCCTTCATCCTGATATCAATCCTGCCTAAGAAGAAGCCACCTCCAGTAGTGAGAAAGGGTGGTTTTATTTCCGTGGTCAAACTAAACAGTTTGCTCTGCCAAGACTTCTAGAGGTGCCAGCTGTGGGGGTGACTTGAATGTATTGTCTTCACATTTAAGCAAGAGAGGAATTATACAGGAGCCTCTCTCCAAAGCTAGTAATATCAGTGACTGAGGTAAAAGGCTCTGTATCCCAAATTAACCGTCCCCTAAACCAATACATTAGTAACAGGGCCGCATTAATCTTTTGTTGGCCCAGCACCAAACATAGTTGTGGGCCCCCATGGGGGCCTTGGAGTGAGGGGCCAGCCGGGGCAAGGTACGGCATAGGCAACCCCAC
>ML677350.1:965168-1022409 GCA_007922305.1 Dermatemys mawii
TGCCAGCACAGAGCAGGGATCTCCACCCCTTCCAGCACAGTGCTGAGGGACAGGACAGCTGAAGTGCGGGAGCAGAGTGGCCCTGTGGCCCCACCCAGCCCTACCCGTCTGGTGTTGATGGTGCTCACGGTGAAGGAGATATTTTCTTGCATGGGCAATAGGGTGTAATGGGAAGAGGAAGGGAGGGGGCAACCTGCAACTACCCCAGCCAGCTGCTTCTGCAAAGCAGCAGGAAGAGGCGGGCCCTGATCCAGGGAGCCCCAAGTGGACAGTCACCGGCCTGGAGCGATAGCAGGCTCCCCTTTGCCCCCGTCTCCACTGGCGGCTGCTAGCTGTTGATGGTGGCAGAGAGGAGCCGGCAGGGAAGACCAGGGGCAGACAGAAGCCCTGGCTGGCAGTTTGAGAGGAGCGAGTGGTGGTGGTGGTATGCCAGGGCGTAGGGAGGAGCCAGCTGCTCCATGCAAAGCACAGTGGAGCAGGCCGGGCCCCCTTTTGAGCATGGGCCCAGTGGCTGTCATTGTAAACCTGGTACTGATTAATAAGTTGGATGTGAGCATTTCGAATGAATACTAGGGAAGTGATCTGGCTGAAATTATCTTCCCATCTCTATCCTAAAGCACTTGGAACCCCAGAACTTAAGTAAAAGCTTAAAATGCTTAAAAAAATACAAGAGGAACAGGAAAGTTTCCCCCCTTTCCCAATACATTGTTAAGAACTTAGCTAATACATCTGAAATGTTCTCTAAACAAGTATCAGGGGGACTTACTTTTAGCTGAAAATTTGTTCTCTTTTCTGGTTCGTCCCGTTTTCTTTAAGCAGCCATCACACACAAAGCTGAAATGGAAATGAGAAAGGAATGAATAATCCAATAACTAATGCTGCTAAGGTACTCATAGTAAGATTCACAACATAGGTTTGAAACATCAGGAACAAACCATTCTACCAGATGTAACAGACTAGGGAACAGCCACACTTATCCCAGTTTTTCAAACTCAGGTTAGGAGGAAGAAGAGAATGGCAGTAACTTTACCAGTGGAAAATTGCTGTCATCTTAACATGTGGAGCTTTTCAAGACAGCATATGAGAAAGTTGAATGAACAGAACATGAACACAGTTGCCTTTTACAATATGGACTTATTCTTCTGAAATCTCAGACCGGATCCTGCTTAGAGGAACTAATGGTCTAATGTGACATAGAAAATTCTAGGATTCTAATACACAAAAATATTCCGGACTACCCTAGGATTCTTCACCAAGCAGTCAAGGGCCAACCACCCTTATAAAAAGAGGAATAAGCGTAGCAAAATGGCAAATCCCCAAATTGTGCAATCAGTACAAATTATCTGAGTTTTTACAGAAATTTACTTACAGCAGAATTATAACTTGTTATCTTAATCACTATAGCTAGGAAATACTAATAGAATTTTTAAGTTTACTAAAGTCTCTGTATTTTTGAGTTTCCTGATTACAGCAAGTCCAGCCAAGATAAAATTGGAGGTTTAGACCTTTGCCTTTCAGGATGTAAACTGCTCACTAGCTGGGGTCAAGAAGGTACAGTTTGCCAGTTCAATTCTTCAAGTGATGCCAAAGTTTATATTACACAGAAACACATATTCCAAAGAGTAAGGAAAACCGATCAATATAAAGCAATGGCAATTTAGTAATTATGACATCAGCACTCCTAGTCAAGGACAATCGTGACTTCACTGAGTATCTAAAAATTTTTTTACATAAAGGAATCCTAGTGATCAGCAATGCTAAGAAATGCAGAATATTTTAATCAAGATACCATCCAATATTTAAGTTTACTTGACATTGGCACAGATATTGTTTAAAATTTTAACAGCTAATGGAATGTCTCCCATTGGATCAAGGTTTTTTAGACACAGGATTTCATGTATATTGTATATAAACAAAACATAATATTTCAAAATGTAGGTATATACACTTCAACACCTGTACAGCAACCAAATGTCATCTATTCAAGAAAGGGATGAAAAACGGCAAGAAACTCACCCAGATGGCCAGATTATTTCGTTGTGAAGCACACAGATCTGGTGCATTTTTCTCCCACACTCTATACATTCAACAAACCTGGATGTCAGAAAGTAAGTGTGGAGAGTACATTAATGAGAGTAATTACAGGGTTATTTAAGCTAACAATGTTTCAAAGTTAAATGCGTACTAAAACTTGTACCTCATGTTTTCCCTAACACAAAGAGTCAAAGGGAGACAGGGACCCTACTCCTTGAGAGTTCAGAGATTTAAGAGTAGACTGTAGTCATTTGTGCTAGGTGCCTGGGATCAAAAACAGCCTCTGAATTTACTCTTTGGACTTCAGAGTCACTACTACAATGATGGAAAGGATAGGGTTATGAGCCATATTTCTATTTTTCCCTTCCATGACCCTTGCCAAACTGAAAAGCAACACCGACTGATCCCACGGTAGGCATGTGCCCCTCTGACCTATTTATTAGGAATTAAGACATTATTTTAGCAGCTGCAATGAGGGTGGCGGAATTAGGGACTGGATTAAGGGGTTAAAAGGTGATAAAAAAGCACTGGTGAGATGTAGGGGAAATAGATTGCTATCCAGTTGCCACAAGCTCCAGCACCTGAATGTCTAGTAGTCTTTCTCCAGCTAGGAGGATAGAATAGCGATCAGCTCTGTTTAATTTAACATACCCTGTCCTCCTGGTACAGCTGCCTGCAAAGTAGGAAGATTACAAAAGCCAAGAGCAGAAAAATGCTGCTGCAGAATGATCTGAATTAATTTTGACCTCTCCATACCAGGGGTAGCTGACCTGTGGCTTGTGAGCCACATTCAGTTCTTTTACCATTAAATTGTGCCTTGCTGAGCTCTCGCCCCTATTTATCCCCTCAATTCTCCACCTACTGGGGGAGGGAGGAAGAGCGGTTTGGTCCTCTACTTTGCAGCAGGGTGGTGGAGTAGGGACTACTGCCCTGTGAGGAGATGAGTCTTGGGGCTTTAGCCCCACAGGGTGCACCTGCTGGAGCTCAGGGCTTCAGCAGGAGTGGGGCTGAAGCCCCGAGACCCATGAGGTGCCTCTCACGGAGCTGAAGCCCCAAGCCCCATCAGGCGTACCATGATCCTTGAACTTCTGAAGACTGTCATACGCGGCTCAGAGGATCAGTAAGTTTGGCCTCCCCAGCACTACACCAAAAGAAAGCTTCAAGTAGCACAGCTATCCACACACAGTTTTCTATCTAACATCAGAATTCAAGAGCAGCGAAATAGATTCTGCAATTCCAGCAGCCCATAACCTCAGGATCGCATTTTCTTAGGCAGATCTATGATGATCTGGAGCCTCAGGACAGAATGCAAAACTTGGTGCTTGCACACCAGCCCCTGCTGGCCAATTAATGGAGCAGCATTAAGCTAAGAAAACTATGAAGTGATGGCTTTTTTCACAGGGGGTGAATGAGGAGAATGGGGATATAGATTTAAAAATAAATAAGTTGAGTTGCCAGAATGTTACTTACAGTTCAGGATCTAGTGTATCATTTTTCCTCTTAGAAAACTGTTCTTTGTTTATCGTACTAAGGAGAAAGAGATAGATAATAAAAACTTAGTTCTGACATAAGATAAGTATTCATAGTATACTAATTTCCTGCATCTTGAGCATGCCCAGGCATATTCACTGCAACTGGATTTCTTAAGCGTTTACAATGCTGTGAGGAAAGGAGTAAGAAAGAGTTCGTAATGAGATGGCTGAGCACAAAGTATGTGCTTACTCCTGCCCTGCGGCAAGGATGCTTTTCTATTGGAGAGTGATTTGTGCAGACATTTGCTCCTTCCAGAAATAAGATTAGTAGTGCGTGCCCCAGGTAGATTTGAACCTGAGAAGTGCACCAGTAGTCTAAATACACACTCTGGAATGGCATATCGCTATCTCAATTTGGGGCTCATTAGTTTTATATGTTATTTTTTGAAAGCCTGTTAAAATTTAGTTTTGAATTAGTTTAGGAAACATCTCTTTCCTATGAGAGCGCGCTCCCACAAGGATCTATGGAAAAACTGGTATAAACTATTATTGTGTAGGGAATACTCTATTCTCAAAACCATCTGGATTATTCAGACCCTTTCCACAATGAGACCAGTTATAACAGCTTCCTCCTGGAGTAACACTTCAAAAAGAAACTTCTGCTTCCCCCTGCAGCCTGGCCCTGGTACCCAGCTGTACTGATTTTCACTAAATCTTGATTAGTTCTCCCTCTCTTCCCCCTCCCCGCATCTATTTAATAGGAAAATCCCTCCAATCTTTATGAGTCTTTGGTGATGGGGTCCCAGCCATGAATATCTGAGATGTGGTTTATGGCACAGTAACTTTGGCCCAAAGAACTAAACAGCTTTGACCTATCAATACCTAAAATCACACTAAACTACAGTAACTAGAGCTGTGTGATTTGGAAGGGTTGAGCATGTGGAGAGAAGCATGCACTGAAGTTATCACAGGAACAGGGAATCAATCCAAGTTGCATGAGATTGCTTCCCCTTCCTACCCGCTCTAATTTCAGAGTTCAGCCTGGGTTTTGCATGATACAAATCATCCTTCCCCCCCAAATATGAGATTTCTATAAAAATCACTCAGAAGTTGCATGCTATTTCTCATCTCACACATCAAAAAGTTCTGTTTTTGTTAATGTTCTCTCTCAACACTTCTAAAAACATGCTGTCAGGGGTAGAAGATAGGGAGAGTCCAATGAAAACCTTGAGTTCAATGAGTTTATAGGCTGCACCAAAATTAATATGAAATAAGGGATGGTGGTATATCAAAAAATTTAACTACGGTCTCATTTAAAAGAGGAGACTTTCAAATTCATTATGTAGTAGCCATTTTATAGGATGAGCAGAAAGTACACCACAAATTAGGAATTATTTTAGTCATTTTACTACTGTCAATAGACATTTCAACACCATTGACTAGTTAAATTTAATAATGAATACATTTCAACTATTTGTATTTGCAATTGTATCATCAAACTGGGTGTACAGAAATTAAGCAGCACTCATCACAGAAGGACACCTTTCTTCATTCTACCTGACACTGTTGCAAACTGTGCTATTCACTTGCCTAATTTATGTGCAAGGTGGTTTATACATTGCTGTTTGGCAAGTGGCAGATCATATGTTCTAGAAGTCTTACAGATCTCAGATTATTATAAAACTGTTTAACATGAGTAAACTGTGACCTTTGATTCTAGGGACACTAATGGAAATGCTAACTAGTGTACCAAGGCCATAACACCCAGTTCTTCTCTCTGCCTCAGAGAAAACTGACATGTGCTCCCACAGCAATCCTAGGTATAAATGATCCCTCTGCAGCTAGCATGTCCTTTGCTGTGACCAAGATTTGGCCATTTCCTGCTTTTGACAACCTTTGCTTCCAGCTGAAGGCATCATCTTGTACCTTCTCCTTTCTACATGGCAGTTTCCAATTACCCAGATATAGACTCTGAGTTCTCTCTCTTTTCCTCTACAGAATCTACCTCACACCTTGCACCAAGGAGTTTCCCTGGAGAATCTAATACCCATCATAATCTATAAACTAACAACTCGGCACTCATCTGCCCATCCTATTGGTTCCCTTCCTCACGGGAAGTCTCTCTTGAAAGCCATGAGGAAGCAAACAATGTTCTAGTAGTTCTCACAGAGCATCACTTCCACTACTATTACTATAGAAAAGTCAATTAAATCCATGTCAAGCTCTCTAAAACGTCTGCCCATCAGTAACTGTGCAGCATCTCTTACATCGGGGTGGGCAAACTTTTTGGCCCAAGGACCACATCTGAGTATGGAAATTATATGGCAGACCATGAATGCTTATGAAAATGGGGTCTGAGGTGTGGGAGGGGAAGAGGGCTCTGGGAGTGCAGGAGGATGTTCTAGGCTGGGACCAAGGGGTTTGGAAGGTGTGAGGGAGATCAGGGCTGGAGCAGGGGGTTGGCACATGGGAGAGAGATTCAAGGGTGCAAGCTCGGGCAGCACTTACCTCAAGCAGCTCCCAGAAATAGTGCCATGTCCCCCCCTCTGGCTCCTATGTGGAGGCTCTGCACACTGCCCTGTCTGCAGGTGCTGTACCTGTAGCTCCCACTGGGTGCAGTTCCTGGCCAATGGGAGCTGCGGGGGTGGCATTTGGGGTGCAGGCAGTATGCAGAGTCCCCTGGCTGCCTCTATGCATAGAGCTGAGGGCGGGGGGGGGGGGGGGGGGAGGGGAATGTGCTGCTGTTTCTGGGAGCCAGACCCCAAGCCTGCTTCCCAGCGAGAACTCGACGGATGGATTTAAAATGTCTTGAGGGCCAGATGTGGCCCCCGGGACATAGTTTGATCACCTCTGTCTTACATGATTATAAGACAGTGCTCCAATAAAACGGGTCTTAAATATCTGAATGGCAAAACTGAGTTGTTCTTGCTTGTAGTTTTAGGCAGAGGACAAGACAGAAGAACGAACAGAAAAAACCCTCTCAAAAGCAGAAGTGCTTAGATTCTCAGCTGAGATCTAGAAGGATACTTGCTATGCACCTTCCCCTCTAAAAACGGTCAATTTTCATGTAGATCTCCTAAACTCTTTTTAAAGTGATGTTCCTTTCCCTCTCTAACAGTATAAGTTTTGTAAGAGGTTTACTCCTTTCCTCTTATCATAGTATTGTCCAGGATTTGAAAGACAGACGTCCCCACCCACATATGATAAAATCCAGATTTTTAAACTTCTCCCACCCTGTATTTGGTCCAACTCTAAGTACGATTAAAGCAAACCCCTTCATTGCCTAGGTATTTCCTAACCTTTGAGAGTGTATTTTAGACCATTCTGTAGATCAGAACTATCACCAAAAATAAAAAAAATAAAATAACGATCCCAAGCAGACATATGGCTACTCACGTTTGAGGTTGTGATGGGTCATCCCCCAGAGAAACGCTCTCCCCCTGGATTTCGTTGAAGCACTTCTCACAGAAATGATACCTGTCAGCAAGAAGGCCATATTTGGGTGAACTGTTCCGTCCACACAACACAGCCCAAGCCAAGCAACGGAGCCACCAATCACAGCAGGCCAAGGAGGGGGCGGGAGCAGAGAGCAGGTCATCAACGGCGACAGGGATATTCAATGATGTAGATTTATGGGCCCCAGTTTGTGTTTGGTTGGTTTGGTTTTTTGGTTTGGTTTTTTTGCAATCAAAGCCAAGTGCAGACAACGACAAGCATGAAGGAGAAATAAAAAATAACACACACACGAACAAACAAAGAAATGGGGGTTGTAGGACAAAAACAAAAAACACAAAAGCAGGACAAGACAACACAAAGCAGAAAGCCAAGGCAAAGCACAGATTAGCATTAAATCTCAAATGGGATCACAAGCAGCAAATGATTATAGCAAATAAAACAAAAGAGTATTCCATTTTAGCATACCCGTACCCTCTTCATTTTAAAAAGCAAAGCCATATAAAGCAAAGAATCAAAATGAGGAAAGGGAAGAGGGTAGAAGAAAGGATGGATTGCTACTCTGGCATCTGTATCAGGATAGCAATTCTGTCTGCAAGAGCATCTACTAGGAGATGACTGAAAGGGGGAATCTTTCACCTTAAAAAAAACACTCAGACTGAAGGGCCACAGGATTCTCTCCTCACTGAAGTGGACCCCATTGCTTGCAATAAGCTACAAGTTTCTCACTTTCATCAATTTAAAGGGACAGTAATCGGCCCCCAAAACCACCATCCATTTGTTTTAGGTCTATTATTTGTAAAACAGGCATTTGAAATGTACTAATTGCATTCATACTGCTCTAGATTCACACAGTATTGCCATATTCCAATTTTGAGACACAAAATAGTTTAGATATCAACAAATTGAAACCATTCTGTGGTGCTTATTTGTATTTGAATGAAACTAGAGTGTTTTATTCAAGATCTGTTCCCCACCCCTCAAAAGTCTATTGAAACTACAGTCTCTCCATTACTAATCATGTTAATTGGAGTGCACAAAACATCTGAAAACAAAAGAAACAAAATAAAATAATGTTGTGACACTATCATAAAGCAACACAAAGCAACGCTATGGGATCTGTAAAGCTAAAGAAATTACTTTATTGTTTCTGAGCTCCCTCCACTACAGATGGAAGCTAAATCACGATCTTGCTTAAAATATATTATATATACGCAGTTTATGTATTACATATACACATTTATTTAAAGACCAGAAGTGAAGGACACTCAAGTTACGGATACAAGTGTGGGATTAGGGAGAAGATTCTTCTAAGTCCATTTAGTGCTCACCAAAGGATGGCACATGAGGCGAAACTACTGACTCATGGCATGAAATGTTCTTGCATATAAAACTACTGAAAATCCAGATTCAGATTTCTTTTTGAGACACTATGACCTCTTTTCCCCACTCCTTCATTCCCACACCTAAAAACCTCTCTGATGCACTGCAGCAACCCTCTCCCTGCAGTCAAAGAGGGCTGGATTCAGCTACTGCTCTGTAGATTCTCAATGCTTCTTTCCACCCCTTCAGGCTGAAGGCATTTCTTCTCCTGAAAAACCTGGCTGCCTTCAGGATGAAAGACTATTTCTGTGGAAGGTGCCAGACCAGAAAACAGAAAGCAAGAACCACACTGAATAAAAGGTGGCATAACTGGAAGATACCTCCATCCCTCTGTTTACACTGAAGTGTTTAGTAACAAACCAAGGGCTGGTTTCAGAGTGGGTTTAGTAACAAACAAGGGCTGCCATCCCTGACTGTTAAGCATAGTTTTCTTCCAAGATAAGAAGAAATATGTAGCAAGAAACCTTCTGTGGGAAGTCAAATAGGTTTTAATCCTTTAATAAACTGCAGGTCAAACATATTAGCCAGGACGAGATTTTGGAAGTGACAGTATTTTATATTGTTGCTGACAGCCACAGAAATGGAACAATTCACTCAAGGGGGCTTGTGATGAGAAAAGCACTAATTCCCTCAGCAAGATTTGAATAATTAATGAAGTATGTTCAAAGACAGCTACGTTATTCATTGGAAAATTCTTCATAACAATAACAGAGAACCAGTTTCTTGCTGAATATGATCAGAAGTTCACTGCACAAAAGTTACTAACTTATCTGCTGAAGGATTGTGGTGTACTGTTCGGCAAGGAGGAAGGGTGATATAATTTATTATAGCATAATATATGGATGAAAACAATCTCGCTGCAGGATAAAATCTACTGAACACCACAAGTCTTTTGAAGAAAAAGGAGTAAGAGCAAAGGGCGCAACAAGCTTTTTCGCAGAATGGCAGCTTGCTAATAAACAATGTAAGCTGTTCAAGATGTTTCCAGAAATTTAGAATGTGACATGACGGTATACACATGTATGAAGGGTGCATACATATACAGGCACGCCTCTGCCCATAGACTGATTGGTGATGCATGCTGTAACCAGTTTTACTTACCTGTTCTGGTAACTGTAATAAGTGGCATCTCGAGGGATCGTGCATAGCTGTTTGCCATAGCAACACAAAGTCTGTGGCGAGAACTCCAACTGCAGAAAGAGAAATGATCTTCTTAGTACTCATGCATGTTTCCACTGGCTCTCCCTGAGACATGGGTATGACCCATACAGTGAAGATCACCTGGATTACTAAGATTGCACCATTCTGTGCGCAGAGCTGAACTGTACAGTATGAGAGTGTCTATATTGAATGTTCACACTATAAAAATGTTCTGTTCACCTGTCATTTACAAGTTAGCTATTTCTTTATACATTTTTCCCAACATGGAATCCACTTCCCCATTCTATGATTGGGTGAGTCAATCATATACCACAGATCACATTGTTATAACACTCAGAAAAGCTGATGTACCTATTCCAAACTATATGAAGCCTTAATACATATCCTCACAAGCTTGCTTCTGGTGTATTATATAAAAAAGTTGGTTTTAAGCAGTTTGTGTAGTATCAGATATTTTATGACCAAGATTTTAGGACACCTAAAATTAGAGCCCAAGGTCACATCTAACTCTGCAAAACATCTCATCACAGCAAGTGTCAGAGCCCAGTTCAGTTAACCTGGGCTCATGGTACAGGGCTCAAAACAACAGCATAGACATTCCTGCTTGGACTGGAGCACAGGCTCTGAAACCTGGTGAAGGGAATGCGTCTCAGAGCTTGAGTGGGATCATTGACACTGCTTTTTTAGCTCCATAGCTCGAGCCTGAGCCAGCTGACAGGCCTCAGATTCATTAACTTTTTTTGCCCTTAAATATTTAAATAAGTATCTTGATTTTCAGAAGTTTTGAGCACCAACAGCTCCCACTGACTGCTGCTCCTATGCTCTTCCATATTATATATTACACATGGAGATAGAAAAAAGTCTATAAGGAAGTTGCCCTTCCTTACCTTTCTCCCACAGCAATAACCAAGGCTCTGCATAACTGGATCAATTTCTTGTTCGAACACCTCTGCCAGTCTGGAGCAGTACTTATACACGCGGGATGTCTTGCGGTTATAGAGCCAGGCGTTGTTGAACATGAGCCAGATATCATCCACATATTGCCAAGGCTCCTGGTATTGTCCTGTGTCTAGCTTCCTCTTGATGGTAGAAAGGTCCATGGGGTTCTTCACTATATCGAAGTAATCCTGCAAGAATGAGGGACATTTCAAAGATCAGAGAAAATGTATTACAATGTAATAGCATGTGTGTTCTTTAGACAAGATTCTTCTTCTTCAATACTCTTGCAAGTGTTAAAAGTACCAACCCTAGAACAAAAAGAGCTGAGTAATGCCAATCATGGAGAGTTTGTGACCTACAGTGCTCTCTCATCAACTCCATCTCTCCCATGCAGGGCCTTCCTTTCATTATTTTCACCAGATTTCCTGGCTACTTTAATTTGCCCTCCAATCTTGGCCAAATAAAACCACTTTGCTATTGGTCAACAAGGACTAAGATTGTAAATGTGGGCTTCTAGTCTCTCTGGCAATCACTATTCTATTACATATTTTCGTTGTGTATCTATTTAGTTTGATATTAAATTACATAATTTAATATTGCTCTGAAAGTATAATAATGAAATAGAAATAATGTAAAATAGAACAATGACGTACATACTGAACAGGACTTCGCAGGAACTGTGGACCAAAGTACCTGAGTCAGGATGCTATCATGAGTTTTAACCTTTGATGCATGGTATAATTGTGTGCACCAAGGAAACGAAATTAGTCTATGGCAGGGATACGCAGAACTCTGGTTCTGGAGCCAAATTATTATCAACATTACCCAAAAGAGCCACAGTAGTGTGAATTAGTAGTTTCGTTTAACATATTGTTCATATTTGAACAGTATGACAGGTGAAAAATTTAGCGTTACATATAATTCTCACATTAAATAAGTGTGCAAACTGATACCTTAATTGGTTAATAGTAAAAGCATCCCTAATTGGTTATTAATTAAATCACACTGTTTTAATATGTCCTGAAAAGAGCACTTCCTAGATCCAACCACTTTGGCTTGAGTTTTGTTTTTCCTGCTTCTATAGTATTTAATAGTGCATGAGGTAAGTTACTGTTAAAGTGAATTTTTCAAAAACTTTAGCGTTGATAAGCTTCCTGATAAATTAAACTGTTGAGGCACACTTAGGGTAGGTCTTCACTACCCGCCAGATTGGCGGGTAGTGATCCATCTTTTAGCAATCAATTTCTCGCATCTCGTTAAGACCTGAAAAATCGATCACTAGCAGCGCCCCCGTCGATTCCCGTAACTCCAGCTCGCCGCGAGGCACAAGCTGGAGTCAATGGGGGAAGCGCACCGCTGCCATGAGGATGGCAGGTGAGTCGGCTGAAGATACGCCAACTTCAGCTACGTTATTCACGTAGCTGAAGTTGCGTCTCTTCAGTCGATCCCCCCCACAGTGAAGACCAGCCCCTAGTGCGAGAATGGCTTCCCAGGACTTTGCGACACTGCAAAAACAGCACAGTATGCAAACGTCCAGCAAAAGCCAGCATATGTAGGGTTCCATCAATAAGAATAATTTGGCGTCTTCCCATTCTTCTAACTATTTTCTCTTTAATAAAAGATGGAGAACAAGCCTTAAAAATAAGTTTCTCTATGCCACAGATGTGGTACATGCCAATTCCAAATCCAAGCTCTTCCAATCCATCTATATAAAAATGGAGAGAGGACTACAGCATGCCATCTGGTCTCCTCAGGCAGACAAGTCCTGGAGCAGAAGCTACGAGTTAAAAAGTAGGGAAACAGCTTGATAATAAACTTACAGGAATTCCTAGTAGTTGGGGATCCACAGGCTGTCTAAAAGGAAGGGACTCAGGATCCTGCCGGTAAAGCGCCTCCAGTGTTGGCATAAGTGCCTGCCGCAACTCTTCAGGTTTGAAAACTTTTGAAAAATAAATACAGGCAAAATTGAAGTAATGGCCAGAAGCAAGAAATCTGCTGTAAAATTTGAAGGCTGTTAAAAACACTGCCTACACACTGTATATACAAGACACAAACATACTGTGCTTACACCACTCACAGCAATGCTGGGTTTTGTGGAAGACAGAAACCAGATTAACAGAATCTGACAAGAAACCCATAATATGAAATGACATACTGAATACAGAAAAAACATTTACTTCATGTACAGTAACTGTTCTTCAAGATGTGTTGCGCACATATACATTCCATTGCAAGTGTGTGCACACTCAATGTACTCAAATACGAGATCTCTGCCAACTGTACCGCAAGGCAGAGCATAAAAGGGGCGTGGTTGCCCCACCCCTCGCTCTTTTGTGCTGCCGGCTAATACCTGAATTAGCAGGGAATGTATATGTGCATAACATCTCAAAGAAGTTTACTAGCCATTTTTTCTTCTTCCAGTGATTATGTACATAAACTTTCCACTGCAGATAACTCGCCAGCAATTTCCTTACAGGTGAAGGAATTTCAGATTATCTGAAAAGAAACTGAAGCACCAAGTTGCTGATATTAACGTAGCGTAGTGTCTGGAGAATGCATGTGCCAACAACCACACTGCTGCTCTGCAGGTGTCCACTACAGGAATGCTGGTCAGGGAGGTTGATGAAATGGAATGAGCCCTAGTGGAAAGTGCCATTACGCATAGTGGAAGAGAGACTTTAAGATCACAGCAAAATCTGCAGTCCAAAATCCAATGAGATGCTGAGCAAAGGCTATAAACCAGGGATCTCAAACTCAAATGACCAGGAGGGCCACATGAAGACTAGTACATTGGCTCAAGGGCCACATTACTGATACGCATGCTGCCCCCAGCCTCACACCCACTCTAGTTCTTCCATCAGGCCCCACCCATCTCTTCCCACCCCCATTCCAAGGGTGGGGGAAGACAGAAGGAGGGTCAGCCACCAATTGCAGGATGTAGGCTGAAGAAATTGTGCCGAGCACCCAACAGTTCCAGGTTAGCAGAGACCAGGCTGATCGGAAAGGGTTAAGTCGGTTGAGGAAAGAGAGGGAGGATGGATCCTGTGAAATGACTAGGGCGCCGTCCTTGAGTACACCCTCAAAATGACTGCTTCCAGCCTTCTGGGAGGGTTAGGCTGAGCAGACAGACGGGAAGACGAGTGTTGCTGCTTAGAACACTTGTCTGTCCTTTCTTCTGTAGAAACCTGATCGGGGAATTCCCCCGGACCTAGATTGCAGGGGGCGAGGACGGAACAGCTTCCTGGTCTGCTAAGTCTGAAGGCCAACGAGCGGAGGGGAGCACGGGAGTCTTTAAGGCTGTGGAGCCTTGAGTCCACTTGCTGAGAGAAGAGCCCCACCCTCCTCAAACATGAGGTCCTGAATAGTGGTCTGCATCCGTTGAGACAACCTGGAGGACTGCAACCAGTAGCTGCATCTCATTGCCAACACGGAGGTGACCACCCTGGCTGCTGAGTCAGCTGAATCCCAAGCCATTTGAAGGGCTCCCCTTGCCACCGCTCTACCCAAGCAGTGAACTTTGGGGCTCAATCGTGTGGGAGGGCCTCTTCAAACTTGTTAAAGGAGTACTACAGATTAAAATTGTACCTCTCTAACAGGGCCTGGTGGTTAGTCACCCTGAACTAGAGGCTGGACAAAATCTTTCTGCCAAATAGATCAAGTTTCTTGACATATTTGTTCTTTGGTGTGCCACTAATGTGGCCTGTGCCTTTCATACACAGCGACATAACCAGTGACATCACTGGAGTGTGCGTGAAGAGGGGACGACAACTGCATCATCTGTGGAGAAGCAGGTCTCCTCTTCCTCTCTGAGAATGGCTCCTAAGGTGCTCAGGTTTGGTGTGCTGCCTCTGCATCAGATTCAGCACCATGTTCTGACTCCGGTGCCGGCAGGGCCAGTTTGTCCGAGATGGCCTGGGAGAACTGGTGGGAACATGGGACCAGTATTATGGCACATCCCTTGGGTTCCAATACCAGCATTGAATGGGCCACTGTTCCTGCTGCAGGTGTTGCGCCGGTTTCACGAGCTAGGAGCAGATCACCCCTTCTTGATGAGGGACTGAACTCCCAGTCTGACTCATACCACTGTCCTTCCTGCGACAAGGTTGGAGCTGTTGAGGCCCGAGTCTGCCAACTGGTCAGTGACGGGCGAGGTGAGGGCGACAAACAGTACCTGCCTGATGAACAGTACCCGAGGGAAGGGGACCAGTGCCATGACAAGGAGCGGCCCTGCCCAGGCAAGGACTGGCATCTGGGAGACTGTCTGGGTAAAGGCGACCTGGGTCTCGGCGATCTCAGACAGGAGGCTCACCCGTACGGTGGTATGGAGACCAGCACCACGATTCCAGTGTCCCATGTCTTGCAGGTGGAAAGCACGTTGAGGATCTGGGCCTTCTAGTCAGAGAGCTAGGATACGGTACCAGAGTCCGGTGACTGAGGGTGTTCCACTGCCCTATGGAGGCGGTCCCATGACCGGCTTGCTCTTAGATGTCGGGGTCTTAGAGTCTCCTGCCTGGTGCAGCAGCTGTGGTGCCAGTCGGCCCACTTGTTCTTTAGCTGCCAGGGCCACCTTGGACAATGAGGACCCTGGAAGGGACCAGGGTGCCCTGCCTCTCCCCGGAGTCGAATCCCTGCTGAAGCCCCAGTGCAGGCACCTGGGCTATTTGTCCTTTGCCCAAAGCCCCTTTTCCTTCCAGTGCAATGGGGCTCTTCTTTTGCCACTTAGGTGCTGGCAAGGGGGAAACGGTGCCAAGCGTCGCCTGGCGCCAGTGGTGCGCTCCATACAGAAGCCGAAGTGCTTGATGTGGGGTCCAAGTGGGAGGGCTTCGAGGCAGGACGAAGTGCAGTCTCCATCATGAGGGCTCTCAAGCAGCTATCCTGCTCACCTTGGGTTCTATGTCAAAAGTTTTTAAAGATTTGACACTTGTCCTTTCTATGGGATTCCCCCAAACATTTCAAGCAGCTGTCATGGGGGTCACGGATAGGGATTGGACTGCTGCATGTCAAGTTTGGTTTGAAGCTGGGAGAGCAGTGCATGCCCTGCTTCAGGATGAAGTCCCAGCCAGGACTAATTACCAACTAACCTAACACTTAATGGCTAAGTACCTACAAACAAAGAAGATAAAGGCTGTAAAGAACCGCTAATGCTCTTGCACTCCAACCATGTTAAGAAGAAACTGAAAGGGCATAGGGTTGGTGATGCCTAACTGACGTATGAGCGCAGAACAAAAGGGGGCACCACAGCCGACCCCAAAGATACTACTAAGGCAGAAGTCTCCAACAACTGTGCAAGTGGGTGCACACACACCTACAATGAAATGGACATGAGCAATTACTCGAAGAAAGGCATCTGTCATGGAACCCTAGGCTTCCCCCTACACTCTGGAGTAGAATCTCTTGTGTTTGTTGCTCAGGTTGGCTGCAAAAAGGTCTATTATGAGTAACCGGACTGGCAGAAAACCTAGAGCAAAATGTCTTCTCAGATTGACCACTTGTGCTGGTCTACAAACTCCCTGCTTAAAGAATCCATAAGAGCGTTCCTCACCCCTGGAAAGTGAAAAACTTTTTGGTAATATCTTCTTTATATAGAGGTTCCACGAGCAGATCACTTCCTGGCATACCTGAGACAATACTGTGCCTCCCTGCCTATTCAGGTAAAACATAGCAATAGTGTTATCTGTGAAAACTAGAACCACCTGATTCCTAATGGTTGATGTAAACATCTTGCAGGCCCGACAAACAGCTTGAAGCTCCAGCACATTTATATGAAGTGAAGTCTCCCGAGGGAACCTAAGTACTTGAGCCTAAAGTTGTCTGATATCCCTCCCACGCACCCCCACACAGCCTGCCATGGCAATCCTTAGTAGATATGTGTGTTACAAGAGTCATAGTTGGTTCTGTTGCGAAAAAGGGAACCCCTTTGCATATGTTCCAATGGTCCAACCACCAATCCAGTGATTAAAGCACTCAGGCAGATGCAAATATACATATTATGTGAAATATGTCTGCTTGGCTGATATACCCAGTGGAGCCAGGTCTGCAGACATCTGATGTGAAGTCTAGCATGCAGAGTTACATACATGCACACAGCCATGTGACCCAGGAGTTTTAGACAAATGCTCTGTTGTCTTGGGGTTGGATTTAAGGGTTTTGGACAGAGACTATGGACTGAAACTTGTCCGCGGGGAAGTAAGCCATGGTGCAGAGGACTGCTTCTATGAAGGTTATTCATTGTATTGTCATAATTCTGATTTCCCTACATTTAGTTTTAAACCCAGATGAGAGAACAGATGTCTATTGATGAGAATGCTGTTTTGGACATGGGTACTTGATCTTCCCTGAACTAGCCAACTGTCTTGGTAAGGAAACATTTGTATTCCTAGGCAGTGGGCTGCTACCACCATCATGCACTTAGTGAATACACTTATGGCCAACGATAATCCAAAGGAAAGCTTCATGTCCTGGTAGTTCTTGCTGCCTGCTATGAACCAAAGATCATTTCAGTAGCCAGGGTGTACTGTCACATGAAAGTAAACATTCTATACTTTGGGGGCAGCATACCAATCTCCACGGAAAGGATAACTGAATCAAGTTGATTTTCTAATTGGTTCATATTTTTTTTTTTTTTTTTAAGTCTAGAATGGATCAAAGACCATCCTGTTGGGAACTGGGAAGCAATGGGAAAAGAAACCTTTCATTCTGTGTTGATAAGGAACCTGCTCTATCTATGCCTCTCAGTTTAGAAAAAGCTACTACTTCCTGAAGAAGGGATGGGAAAAGTGGGCTGGGGAAGGGAAAGGCATTAAACTGAATAATGAATCCCTCCCTTACTGTTTTGAGTGCCCACTTGTCTAATGTAATCTCTTTCCAAAAACTATAAATAGAGGTACATGCTTTCTAAATGGTGGAAGATGAGATATAGCTGGTGTGCTATCCTCAATCACGTAGTCAAAACTGGCTTCGGAGTCCTAAGAGGTCTGGTGAGAAGGGGCTGCCATGGACAACAACAACTGACAATGTCTAGCAGGCTTAAACTTTCTTTTAGAGGGCTCCTGAGACCTTAGCTAACAGAATGGTCTGTAACATGTTTGAGGCACAAGCTACCTTTTCTTTGTTACAGAGGTGTAATATCAATTCTGGGGTGATGGTCTCATGCAGGAAGATGAAATATTGAGGGGGAAGGTTATCATCTACGATTCCTCCCTTGCATCCTCTTCCTCTGCTGGCTCCAACAAAAGAAGAGGATGAGTGTTTGTAGGAGAATCTTCCCTAGAAATTCCCAGTATGGGAGAAAAGAATCTACTCAGACTGACAGGGGTCTAGACTCTCTTGGATCAGTCCAAGATGCCCAATAAAGCTAGGAGGTGGGGTGTAGGTGTTCCATTCCAATCTTTGAACCAGACATGGTGGTACACACCACACAGGGGCCTCTTTAAGAATGTCAATCTTGCCAGTATGACCAGAACCTCCTTGGTGGAGATATGGATCCACCATGGTCAAAGTCTGAAGGCGATATGGCTCCCCTTGGTGAATGGAGGAGTTGTTCCAATGGACATTTGTGAGCATCTCAGCACCATGTCCTAAAGGTATCAACATGGAGGATGTATCCAACAGTTATGGAAGTGGGCCAGGGAGGCAAAAGGATAGTTTGATGCTGTCATCGAGGGCTGTATTCAAGAAGCCAATGGAAATGATGGAGCCATGACTGTAAATGATGTCAGAGCCAACAGTGTTGGTCGAGACTTACTATTGGTGCTGGATGATTGTGTATCTATCTATATCTATATATAAAGGAGAGTCCAGTAGGGAAGATGCAGCAAAGGACCTTTGCTGCAAGTAAGGCTGGCAGTGTTGGTGGCACCAAAATCAGAGGCAAATATTCTGTTCTCGCTGCCTATGGTATGTACGGGACCCCAATGCCAAGGATAAGAATGCTCCAGATAACAGTAGAGATGCTAGTCTTGATGGCCCCAGGGGAACCAGAGCTGATGGCACTGCCTTAGATGATGCAGGTGAGAATCAGTGTGCAACCAGACCTTGACTTGGCACTGAAAATCTTCTGAGATTTTCCTGTGAGATGAAGAACTGAAGCTTCAACTCCCTACCAGTCTCAGAAGAGAAAGATGGTTAAAATGCCTTAAGGAGATTGCAAGAGAGGGTGTTTCTCAACATATCTGGGCTCAGAAGCTGAGAGAGCTGGAAGGACATTCCTCATGGACAAGCTGTCCATCCTCTCATGATTAGGGTCAGGCTCTGAAGAGGAATGTATTGCCTCTTCCATGAAATGGATTTTAAGGCAGAAATTCCTCTGTTTCTTCCTCCACACTGGAAAAGAGGCATCAATAAGACATTTGTCTTTCACATACCTATACCCCCTCCCCAGGCAAATTAGGCAGCTTTTGTGTCTATCCATAACAGCGATCATGGCCCTGTTTATTTGAATCCTGGGGATTTTTTCATATTAAAACCCCAAATGGAAGGACTAGCAAACAAGCCTAAACTGTAACTATAATTATGTGTAACAAGTCTTTTTCTAGAGGCTGGATAATCAAAGCCAAACAATGATAGGGAGTGCCAATTCTCACTACAGGCACCAAGAAGGAATGAGAGGGAGGTGGTGGCCATTCCCCTTTTATGCCCTCAACTCCCAGCATGAAGACAGCAGTGGTGCAGGCACTGCCTTGGTGATAAAGCTGGCAAAAGTCTCCGACCTGAGTGCAGTGGAGGGTGCATGCACCTGCAATAGAATATACATGTTCACAATCACTTGAAGGAGAACAGGGTCTTCCTGCACTATAGAAGCCAAACAGTAGTTTTTCCAAGGGTCAATCTATATACTCAGAATACAACCTTTTTATGTAAGGAGATAATTTCCTACGCACATGCATTAAACTGGAAAGGGTCTCTGATCCTTATTTTACAGTAAGTGTCTAATACCTGATTTAGTATCAGGTACTGTTTGAGAACAGAGTTCACTAGGACCACTTTTGTATTACTAAAATATTAATACTTATGCTGAAGAGCTACAAAAGAGTTCATATGCAAATTGGAAACACTGAGGAAAATGCCACTTCTGCCTAGATATCCCAGCCCCTGTACTTCATAGGATTACTTTGCTAGCTATTATATCCTACTAATCCATCCAGCCATATGTTTCTTTTTCTGAATTAATCCATTTCATGTATGATTCTTCTATTTTATCAGTATTAAGTCCTCTGAAATTAGGATGTGTTGCAGCATATGATGTGCGTTCCCTAATGATTCCTATACATCGAATAAGTTTTGCTGAAATGCAAGAAGCGCACTGGCCTGTATCTGGTAAGATCAGCTAAATAGCTAAAATCAGTTAAAAGTAAGTCAGCATAAAGCCTGGGAACATTTGGCACAGGTAAAAATGGGTCCCTGAACTTTGGGGAACCGGGGGAGGAACTATACACATCAATGAACAGGTTTATCCAGTGTCTTCAACTGGTTGGTAACCGCAGGGTACACCACAACCTGGAAGTCACCAAGAACGTCTAGAGTTGGCAGTTTTTGGAGTAAGAATCTTTATTAAATACATATTAATAAGGACTAAGTTCATAATCCACTAACCCATAGGATAAGGGTACTCATACATTTCTTAGGACATGAGAAAGATTTGGGTATAGTAAGGTATATGCATTACGTAGTGTCAGGATCCTTTAAAATATCATACAAGGATATCTTAGGGAGCTTTTCTCTTTTGTTCCCCTATATTCTATAGACCAGGGATAGGCAACCTTGGCACGCGGCCCCGCAGGGTAAGCACCCTTCACGGGCCTGGTCGGTTTGTTTACCTGCCGCGTCCGCAGGTTCGGCCTATTGTGGATCCCACTGGCCGCAGTTCACCGCACCATGGCGCTTCCTGCAGCCCCCATTGGACGGAGTGGTGGACTGCAGTGAGTGGGAGCCATGATCGGCCGAACCTGTGGACGCAGCAGGTAAACAAGCACCCTTGGCGGGCCCAGCCAGTTTATCCTGCGGGGCCGCATGCCAAGGTTGCCAATCCCTGATATTGACTATCTTTTTATGTACCTATCATTCTCTCTTCCATTAAGCTATCAGCTCAGCTTGTGTAGTATAGGAATGCTGAGTAGTTATACTAACTATTAGGGAACCATCCTGTTATCGGGCATGCCAGGAGTAAGGCTGGGCCTTACCTCCTATTATCGGGTCCTCAAAGAAGCGTGAGAGTATGTTAGGTTAAGGTACTTATAATAGGAATGTTACCACCAGGACTTTTTGAATTATTTTACTGTTTTGCAGTCATAAGTTTCATAGCATTTATTATTCTGGTTAATCTCAAAGCTTTTATCAATTTGATATTGTTCTCAGTGTAAGCATTTTTGCAAAGCACCCTGAGAATCCTCTCCCAATATAGAACTCTGAGTTCTCAGACCCTGTAGTCTGAATTGGACAAGAACCTATACATCTTCTGGTTGGATGCCATCAGTGGCAACCCACAACAACTAACTCATAATATTCAGGTCACCCCCCGCAGAGATCTGAATCCCAAGACAACAGTTTTCTTGCTTACTTTTTCTCTTAGACTGTCCTGGTGCTGGAGAAGACTGAGTAACTGGAGTATTGGGTCTTTCTTCCTCTTCCTTCATTTCTGACTTCACTTCTGGTTTCTTCTCTTCTTGCTCCATTGGTTCAGTTATACATTCCTTCACCACTGGTTCCACTTTAATCTGAAAAGCAGATCAGATTCCCTTCACTTAATTCAATATAAGCCCCTCG
Source organism: Dermatemys mawii (assembly GCA_007922305.1). Lineage (NCBI taxonomy): Eukaryota > Metazoa > Chordata > Testudines > Dermatemydidae > Dermatemys > Dermatemys mawii. The sequence goes on from ML677350.1 coordinate 986,372, forward strand.
TTTGCTCTTGTTGTGAGGCTACAGTAAGGTAGTGTGTCTTTTGGGCTTAGCCCGCCATTTCTTCCTACGGAAAAAAAGACACTTCCTCACTCATCCTGGCTCTCATTAAGCCCATTCTTCACTCCTCCCCATGTGGTCTCTGCCAAGACTCAAATAGTTCTATGGGTAATTCATTTAACACTAAATCACAAAGACTGGTTTTCCACCCCTTCCTCCATCTCATGTAATTGGTGGGGAACCCCACCTCCCCGATCACTAGAATCTGGTCTCCTTTTCGGCTTTAAATGTGAGGACACTATAGCTTCACTTTTTGTCTTGCAGGGATAGAAACTACTTTCCCAGAAGGCCACAAGTTTCTTTAATGAAAAGTGATCAGAACTTTAGTGTTTCAGCTCAAAGATATAACCCCACAGCAGCACAATTCACTCATCTAGGGAATTAGTTCTATAGTGACTGCTTACACTGGGGAACATTTTACAGAAAAACAGTTGCAGGTACATGCTCATCTCTCACTGGGTTAGCAAATCTGAGGACCTTAGTGCCAAGAGCCTATTGGCTGCTGCCACCATTTTAAACGCTGTCATCTATCCCTGCTCAAAAACAGTTCTAGGAGAGAGTGCCTAAAATAATGGTGCAGCTGGGATCTACAGCTAGCTTAGCCAGAGCCTTAGAGGAAACACCTTCTGAATCACAGCACTCTCATTTCTCTTTAATCTCCCATCAAAGTACTGACCTTGGCCCAAGCAATTCATACCAGAAAAAAGTTTAGCTATCCTCTCACCTCTGGTTTCTCCTCCATCTGGAGATCTGTTTGTTCTGGCCCGTCATCTTCCATTTTAATATCCATTTTCACTTCCTGCAAGAGTGGTGGCTGCTGCTGCTGCTGCTCAGGAATAGTCTGTTGAGAGTTCACTTCTGTGCTGCTGGTGGACGGGGGGTTTGATACCTGCCCATCAATGCTCACAGCCGGCTGTGAAAGCTGCAGGGAAACTCACAGTGACTAAAAAGGGTCAAGCAATTATGCTGCAAAGTTTACTTCATTAAGATGTGCTTTTCATTTGCTGCCACGTTTCCTCAAATTTAACTGCACCTCATTTATTCCCCTCCCTTAAAAAAAAAGAATTTGACTGCTGCACAACTCTGGTCTGAGGAAACATGCTACTGAAATCTGCTTCGGACAGCATGGCATTTTAACAATTTCATATGCCTACTGTACAATTCCACCCCTACAAATGCATGGAAATAAATGCATTGAGAGAAATCTACTATATTTTGAAGTAGGCTCCTAAATGTGCACTACAATTTTCTAAAACCCTTCCACCATGGAAGTGTCAGGTGTTCCAGTGTCCAGTTTACTGGTCTTGGGTCTTCAGACACAAAATGTACTGCTCAAATGTAACGCATACTCATATTTTTTCAGAAGCCTCTTAAACATGTTGTTCACCATTGTCTTGGACATAGGACAAGTAAACAAAAATCCTGTCTGAAAGAGTCTCACATCTGAGTATCCCTGGGGAAAGCATAGAAATAAAAATATTTTCTTACAGGTGTTGTGGGGTGCTGAGGCTGCAGTGGTGCTGTTGGGGTGGGCACAGATGCAGTCGTGCTCTGTTGTGACAAGGGTTGCTGCTGTTGCTCTGCCGAAGGGGTGACCGGAACTGGAGGTTGGACTTGTGGAGGCAGCTGTGCCTGTGGAGGCGTTGGAGTCTGCCTCTGAGGGGGGTGCATAGTTTGTGACTGCGGTCCAGGTGGCATTGTCGTAGGGGTGGGGGCAGTGGGGGCAGTGGTGGTGGCTGCTGGTGTTGCCTGCGGCTGCTGCTGCTGGGATCCCAAACCTGGGGGAGTGTGGTGAGGTGTTGGGGTACGGCTAGGTACAGGAGAGGGAGAGTTTCGGTGCAAGGTAGGCTGTGGAAGAGGTGGGCAGTGAATATGGCTCCCTTGAGAACCTGGAGCCATTACAGGAGAGTTCACAGGACAGGAAGAGCTGGTCATTTGTGCCTGTGGGAAAACAAGTAAATATATACGACTTGAGACAACAAGTGCAAGGAGGGTAGGGATTACCTTCAAGTGGCCACTTTTTGCCTGAGCTACTAAGACCTATCAGTTTAAAAGTATGACTAGCAATACTGCTGACTTTTTGCATTTCATTTACGTTAGTGAGCAGAACAGGATTATTAAATTTGACATTTTTGTTCACATGCACAATGTTGCACTGTTTAGGTTTCCCACAACCCCTAAGAAAAATTTAAATACAATTAACCGGTTATTACTGATATTTAAATAAGCATTAAAGAACAACATTCCCTATTACTCCAACTACCCAACTGAAAAATAATAAAACCAGCTCACAGAGCCTGTCAGTGAAAGTGCTCCCTTAAGTGAAAAACATACTTGAGACACTGGTGTCTGATTGCCAGGCTGGGTCATAGGCATGTTTGTCGCATTCATTCCTGGGGAGGAAGTGGGAAACTGGTTCTGTTGCAGAAACTGACTTTGGCTGGAAGGTTGGCCAACCCCCGGCTGCTGCATACGTGAAGCGAATCCCATCTGCTGGAAAAAAGGAAAGGCTTATTTCACAGTGTACACATACCTACCCACTCACCCTTAAAAATAAAATTCTACAAAGTAACATCCACTGAATGGCAGCGCAATCGACACATCTGTCAGCCACTTATGTGATGCAGCGTGGCAAATATGCTAATGCTCTGTTCAAAAGCAGGAAGATATTTTTATAGGTACTTCCTAATGCAGTTTATGATAGGAGTTCTGGAACTGAGACAGAGATAATGCCTCAAGTTTTTGGCCTAGGTTCTGATAAACTCCATTATTTCAAGGATGTTACTGCACACACAATCTTAAATATAAGCCAATACTAGCAGTTCCCCCACTAATTTGTAAAGACTAGCTACTCATAGTGCAGACTAAGGGAGAAACAACGGGACCACAGAGCAAGTAAAGAATTACTGTTTGGATAACCATAGTTAAACAGAAACATCAAACCTAAAGAGTTGAACATACTGGACTGAAAAACATCCTGACCTGGTTCATGGTCCCTGCCTGGCTTAGCTGTCCAGGGTGCTGAAGAGGAGGGGTTTGTCGGGGCCCCATGGGTGACAGCTGCATGTTCATCTGGCCAAACTGGTTCATTCCTGTATGTTTACCCCAAAAAGATTTTAAAACAAAGGTTTCAGTTCTCATTTGGACATCATTCAATATTTGAACAGGAACAAATATTGCTTCTGCTCTCCTAATTTTATTTCTACCAACACACATCTTTGAGTATGCCATATAATGTATTTCAGGCTCTAATTTAGTTATTTTAAGCCTTTCAAAAGCAATGTACGTAAACCTAGTAACAGGCTTCCGGGTCAAAGGAACTGTTTTTGAGCCTGCCTTGAACAGAAAGGGTATCTTGTTTACAAAGTGTATTTTATACACAACTCTAATACGCTAAGATGAATCTGTCTTTACATTAACCCAAGGGTCGGCAACCTTTCAGAAGTGGTGTGCCGAGCCTTTACTTATTCCCTTTAATTTAAGGTTTCGTGTGCCGGTACTACATTTTAATGTTTATTAGAAGGTCTCTTTCTGTAAGTCTGTCTATTATATAACTAAACTATTGTCATATGTAAGGTAAACAAGGTTTTCAGAATGTTTAAGAAGCTTCATTTAAAATTAAATTAAAATGATGATCTTATGCCACCAGCCTGCTCAGCCAGCTGCCAGCCTGGGGTTCCATTCACCTAGGCCAGCAGCAGGCTGAGAGGGGCCTGTGGCCAGCACCCTGGCTGGCAAGAGGCCAGCAGCCAGAACCCCAGACCGGCAGCAGGCTGAGCCGCTCAGCCCGCTGCCGCTCTGGGGATCCATCCGCCGACTCCTGCCAGCCAGGATCCCGGCTACCGGCCCTTGCTCAGCCCGCTCCCGGTCTGAGGTCCTATCCCTGCCCATACAGAGCGGGTACCTACCTTCTCCCTGGTTCTGACCCATTCTCTTCCACTCTCTCAGCACTATGCTGAGGGTGGGAGTGCACTGAGCCCAGGGCTGGGGGTGAAGGAGCAGGCTAGGGATTGGGGGGTAGGGTCTGGCCAGGAGCTAGAATGAAGGAGAGGCCTCAAGGTTGGGGCAGGAGGTTTGGGTGTGAAGCACTTACCTGGGCAGCTCCCATTTGGTGCTAAGGGTGCAGGTGGGAATGTGGGGGGTCTGCAGGAGCTTCCATTTGGTGCTCAGGTGGGGGTGGGGATGTGGGGGCTGCAAGAGTCAGGGCAGAGGCCTGGGGAGTGTGTATGGGAGTGCCAAAATCAGGGCAGAGGGCTGGGTGTGTGTGGGGGGACTGCAGGGGTCAGGGCAGGGGTCTGGGAGTGTGGGCTTGGGTTTGGGGGTGCTCACAGAGGATGGAGGGGATATGCACTGATTCCATCCCCTTCCCCAAGATCCTGCCCCCCTCTTACCCAGAGCTGTGCTGCAGCTCCCTTCCTTTCTCCTCCTCCCCCTCCTCCTCTCTAGCAAGCTGATTGGCCAACGGGGAGGAAGAGGAGGAGGGGCAGAACCCAGCACGCTGTGGAAGAGTCCCGGGAGACTGCAGCACCAACCGGCAGGACATGCGTCTTCCCCCGCAGGGGGGTGGCAAGGGCGAAGAGCGGGGCAGGATTTTTAACAGCACGCTGTCTGCCACACAGCGGCACGCGTGCTGTCTTTGGCACGCGTGCCATAGGTTGCTGACCCCTGCATTAACCCATTGCTTGGCAGAGTTTGAAATCAAGTTTAACGTGTCAACCCAAACTCCTTCACATTCCTTCAGAACACAAACTAGACTTTCCTGAAAGATCTGTATATCCATGTCCCTGCTGTCAGGTACAAGTTTTGGTGATTTTACTAATATTTTAAAATGTTGATCTACAAAGAGACTATGCACCATAATTTTAGAATCTGGAAAACTCTCTCCCCAATCCAACAGAACCATTCATCCAATCCACACACTCAAATACAATCTTTTAATTTAACAAACAGCTGGAATCCAAGACACAACGCTCTCATTCGTCCAGGATCATGAAGCACTATATCACAGAAGGAAGGTGATTTTAAACAAATAGCACGGAAGAGCAGAGAAAACTACATTCTAGCAGACTCCAGTGAGGACTGCTTCGTGTCCTATAACTATTGGGGAAGGCAGAATCTAAGACCCTATCCATATTCATTTGGAATTACATGGGCTTCCTTTCTTTGGACACCTACCCGGCTGTGTCTGCATACGATTCATCATCTGATTTGGCACACTGGCACGAATCATGGTTGGATCAGGAAGGGGACCATCTGAAAAAGAGTTGGAGAAACAGACGTTAGGGAGTTAGACTTTTACAACAATTACTTTATTGGGAAATATTCAAATTAACTCTAAACACAGTGAGACCATGTTAGATCCTAAAACAGGCCTGCACAACTCAGAAAGCAGCGAGGACCACATTACCGCAAAAATACCAGCTGCGGGCCAAAAAGCCCTGCCCTCATCTGCTTCCTCTAACCCCCATACTTGGCTTGCCCCACCCCTACTCACCCCCCACGGGCCACACAGTGAGCCCGTGCGAGCAGCATGTGGCCCCCGGGCCGCATGTTGTGCAGGCCTGCCCTAAAAGATCACTCAATGGAACAAAGATGGAAAAACTTGTAAATACACACATGTAGAAGCAACAGAGTTCCGTGGCACCTTAAAGACTAACAAAAGGATTGAAGCATAAGCTTTCACGGGCTAGTGCCCACTTCGTCGGATGCAAGTGGGTATTAGCCCATGAAAGCTTATGCTTCAATCCTTTTGTTAGTCTTTAAGGTGCCACAGGACTCTGTCGCTTCTGCAGATCCAGACTAACACGACTACCTCCCTGATTCTAAACACACATGCTATTTCTTAACCAAAAATAGTCTAAGAAGTCTGAACTTTGTGAAGTTGAGGACTCATTTCCAGCATATTAAGGAGTTACAATGATCAGATGCAAGAGGCTTAATAGTGCATGTGACATTTTAAGCAGTGTTAACACTGTTCTGTATAGGTTAAACAGCACACTGACAAATTCAATTAGAGTACCAACCTTGAAAGAACCTGTCTCTCATGCACTGAAATCAAGTTCACCAACTTTTTATCAAAATGCATCCTCACTTTTAAAAAACCTTAGACTTAACTCAATTGTAGAGTGACATTCTGAGATGAATGGATGGCTCAGGGAATTGGGAAAAACATTTAGCTTTTTGCCTCTACATCACTAATTCCATCTAACCCCAGCCTGGTGAGCAAAACTCATTACAATGTCATGGCTGTTCAACAGCCTGCATGAATTCAATATACAATTAAATTCCTATTTGTAAAATGCTTCTAAAGCTCAAGAACTGAATGGAGCACAAGAGAAAAAAAATCCCCTCATTCTTAGAGGTAGGTGGCCTGTCAGGAGAATGGCCATACAGAGCGAGGGGAATAGCTCTGTGAAATAAGTTTACAGAGCGGCAATTGTACTTAGCAGACTTCAGTCTCCAGAGCTGTCAGATCAGCACCTTGCACCAACACAAAAACTAATCTTAGGAAACAAGTACGTTTTAGCACAAATAATTTGTCATCTAACTATTACTGTAAATGTGTTTCACTTATGGAAACATATAAAAGAAAGACTGAGACCAGCTGGAAGGGGAAAGAAGGCTAGAACATAGGATGGTGTCTGTCCCACCCCATATCAGCCCCCAGTCTAGTCTAACAAACTGATCACCACAGCTGAAATTTCTAAATCCATTGTTAATATTCCTTGGCCATGAACAGATTTGTTTGTTGTTGGATTGGTGGTGGGACTTAACACCGTAAATGTAACGTGAGAATTTGAGCAAGAAATGATTGAAAATTTAACCATCCATCAAGACACGCCCTTAAGCTATTGCTCAGCATTACCAGATGAAGCACACTGCACCTGATGAGGTTTAAAGATATTAAACCCGCTAATATCCAGGCAGTTCTGTAAAATTTGGTCTTGTCACCCCATTTATTTACAATGTCTGAGGGGCTTCTGGAGTGATACTATAGACTTCATCAGCACACTAACATCTAGTTTTACTTCCCCCCCCCCCACCAAGACCAAACTATATTATTTCTCTGATATCCCAGCACCTGGCCAAAGGAGACACCTGGATAAAATCCACTGCATCCATAGCACTTAGGGGCTCTGTTTGGATAACATGGAAGTGATTATTGTAAAGGAGGGAGAAGCATTAGGAGAAACACACTGAGATTTTGACTTCACCCACATATGAAGACACCTGTCGATCTATCAAGGTGACATGAAATTTTTGGGGTCTTACTAGACTTCTAAATCTAAATTCCCAAATGCATTTCTGGGCAAAAATATTTTTTTACTTCTGAATGTTCAAGAGATTAATATACATCCTTTTCTATCCCATGACAACCTCTGCAGTGTCTTCTAGGCATATGTTAACTCCAGGCTAGTTTACAGCCATGTGCTCTCCTCTTTGAATTACCTTTTGAATAGCTTCTGGGAAGCTGCAAAAAGTGCAGAATATGGCAACTTTATAGGTAAGGGCAGACTGTGAAGAGCACATCACACTAATGCGCTAAACTGATTACAATTCAAATTCTTTATTTATTTTTAAGTTGTAAATGGTTTATGACCCAGCTATCTCAGAGCCCTTTTCATAGCAGCTGTAACTACCACCATTAACCAAGTCAGAGATGACTTCAGTCTCCAGAGCTAAATTCTTCATTCACACTGTGGTTGTGTAGTCTCAGAAATAGATTCAGCTCTGGAATTCACTCAACTGATCCATAAGAACCAAAGTCTTGCCACTTTTAGGACACAATACAGGACAGCTCTGCTTACACTCTCCTAAACAAGTGTTTGGTATCCACAGGCAGACAGTGGCAAGTTTTAGTGTACAAGATCCCATATGAAGTTTGGCCTTATCTTGTCAAACACCATTTTCTCCACAAATTGAGCTTAAGTTAACTCAGAGATTTTGCAAGTAATTCTTGCAAAAACTCACATAGTTAATAGGCAATAACAGGAAAATGCTCTCACCCCCATACCACATACTATTACACACTGAGCCACTTCAAGTTCTTCTAGAGAATTAGGCAATAATAATTTTGTAAGATTAGCTGTAAAATGGGGGAGAAAGGCTTCCATTCTGGCCTACTATAATGGATTTCCCTGCACAAGGTATTCTCTTTTATTAAGTAACCCAAATGTTCTTACTTGCAGACATCCCTGGTTGTGGCTGTCCCATGTTGGGCCCTTGATTCATGGGAGCTGGAGGCATGCCTGGTGCATTTGGTATCATGTTTTGCCTCTGCAGTCTGGTCCTTCGCTTTTCCTCTAGTTCCTTCTGAATCTTATAGATCTTTTCAGCTAACAAGTGGTAGTACTCTGCCTGTTGGGTATAAAGGGACAAGAGAATAGTGGAGACATACAATAAGTAGAGCTTACAGATTAAAAACTGATGATCAAGTTTAGGGCTGGGAAAGACTTCCTTTACTTCCCTGCATATAAGAGTGCTGAGAAGTGACTTTCCCATAAGATTAGGCAAGTATATTCCACAGTATTTCCTGCAACTGAAGACTGAATGATAGTGGAGATTTATTCTATCCATATTGTGCATTTATTTGACACATACCACAATAAAGGGTGAGCTCTGGGTTTATACTGTATTTGAAAAAGAATGAGGAACCTCAAGCATGGCACATTAGGATAAAAAGCTTTCAGACCACAAACATTTGTCTCAAACCAAAAAGGCAAGATCTGAAACTAGAAAGAGATTGACACTTGCTGTTGCCAGTGCATATGCCAGCATCACCTTGAATAAAAGTGCAGAGATTTTTTTTTAATTTTTGGGACCCAACTTGTCAGTTAGGCCTCCACTCCCACCCCACAAACATCACTTTATTAATGGTACATGGAGACAGTATTTCAACACTGATCCCATGAATACCAGAAGTGGCCTAGTCTTCACAGCAGTTGAGTTCTGTCAACTATACTGACAGACTCATGCAGGATCTCTGCAGCTCTGGTAGGAAAATATGGCAACTCACCCTGCTATTTGCAGATTCATACATGTCACCTTCTACCTTCCGAGCATATGCCACCAGATTCTCCATGCGCCTGTCTTTTAATGCTGCAGGGTCCGGGGTAGGAAATATGGCTTGGACTCTGAAGAAGGAAAAACCATGAAACAGGATTAAAATATGCATTTTTTTAATTTAAATTAATTGTCCCAAATGAAGTTCAAACACAAAGGGCTTTTAATCTCTATTTCAAGCATCTAAATAAAGTTAAGATAATCATAAATGGCAACTTAAGGGGTTCCTATACCCCTATTGCTTTCCTGATCTCTTCCCCCGTACTGCCATTTTGTAGCACAGAAGGGCACGTTAGGGTACATCTTCACTACACACCGGATCGGTGGGTAGTGATCGATCTATTGGGGATCGATTTATCGGGTTTCATCAAGGCACTGCCATCGACTCTAGAACTCCAGCTCGCCAAGGCGCAAGGCGGACTCGACGAGGGAGCTGAAGTTGTGTCTCTTAGGTCGACCTGCCCCACCCCACGCCATAGACCAAGCCTTAGATATAACAGGGATCAGACCTAAAAAAGTTTGATATAATTTAAGGATTTAACATAAGGAAAGCAAGAATTCCCTATTTTTGCAGTTATTTCTTCTGACCATCAACCCATGCAAAATCCACATTCATGTCCTATCTTGCTCAAAGCAACAGGCTTCCTCAACTTTAAAGGCTCACTAGTAGCTGCTTCTCTATTTTTTTGGGTGGGACAGAGTGGGGTGCAACTACAAAACATTTTTAAAGGTTTTTGCACTTATCTTCTTTAAGTTCAACTGACTCCTTAGCCACCTAATCTTAGAAAATAATACAACCCTTCCAGTTCCCCCAACCTTCCTTGGCAGAGGAAGACCTTGTTTTGACACCAGATACTTACAGTTTATGAACAAGATGATTTCGGAGGTCCTGAGTAATATCTTCATGCCACTGTTTTCGAATTCCGGTGTTGGATGGTTGTGCTGCTGTTGGCATAGCTCCTAAACTGGTAACACTGGCGCTTTCACTCATCATGGGACTTAAATAGAATAAGAATATGTTAGAGGAAAAAATGCTAAACTTATGATCTTACATTAGTTTATTTTATATTTAAAGATGACAAACTACTATTTACTATTTGATTTATACACTATATAGGAATCACTTCACTGATGAAGGAAGCATACCCACCTCTGCAGCAAGGCAAGATGGATGTTTAGTAGCACACAGCAGCACTACACAACTTTTTAGGAAACTGATATGAACACTATCAGATTCAATGGAAAACAGAGCAACTACTAAAAGGAATTTGGCCCTGACACTAGGGTTTACTTCATTTCCCTTGCAAAAAGTTTGACAGAAGTTGTAATTACCTCTTTATATCTCATCTGAAAGACGAGGCACTAGAGTGCCTCTTAACCCTATAGCAGAGGGATGACAGATTTGCAATATATCACCACATCCAACAACACCTTCATGTTTGAGGTCTAGCAGAAAACCTCACTCAGCCCAATCTTGGTAATCCATGAGACCTGATGTTCTTTTAACCATACCAAAAATACTCTCAAAGCCAAAGATGCTCTTTTTTTCCCCAGTCTCAACTGCAAAGATTAGATAAATCTCTCAGTGTGGGAGCAGGGATTTCTCCCCCTCAGCTTTCTCTGAGATGAATCCTGTTCAGTATTTTCAGACTATTTTTTAATCCATGTGAAATGTTCAACTTACTTTTGGGAATTCATTGCTGAATGCAACATCGACTCAGGCAGCAGATTAGGGGCTTGAACCCCCATACCTCCATTCACACCCATAGGATTAGCATCTAGATAACAAAAGGAACAATATATTAAAATGAATGGCTCACCATCACACAAGCTCTGTACTCAATCCTCCTTCCACAAGAGAGGGGAAAACATAGGTAAAAAAAGACACATATGGATAACTCTGAAGAATTAAGAAATACTCACTTGAGGTTTTCAAGACATCTTCCCCTATTTAATAGTCACTTTTTACTAAGCAAATACTGATCCCTTTGCCAATTAGCGTATATTGAATACTTGTATATTTCAAAGTCATCAGACGCCAGCTTGTAAATCGGCTTTGATAAATTTCCTCGATCAGCTGTTATAATCTCCTCCTCTTTCCTCTCTAATAATGCCACCAAGACTGGAGGGGCAAGAGAGAAGAACAGAGGAGAGAAGTTACTTACCATTTACAGTAACTGGAGTTCAAGATGTGTGTCCTTATGAGTGGTCCACCTTTAAGTGTGCCTGTGCCCCACACACCTTCAGTTGCAGATTTTCTGTAAGCAGTGCCTGTTAGGCTAATGCATGTGCCCTACAAATCCTTCTGCTCTGTACCAAGGACATATAGGGATGCATGGGCGAATCACCCTCAGTTCCTTCTCCACCACAAAGCCCTAAAGAGATGAGACTCTGACGCAAAGGGGAAGAAAGGAAGGCAGGGTACTGGAGCACCCATAGGGACTCATCTCAAAGAACTCCAATTATTGTACAAGGTAAGTAACTGCTTTTTCTTTGAGTAGTGTCTCTGTGGGCATCAACCACCAGAATTCCTAGCAGTACCCACTGCACGAGACAGACTGAGTTCCAAAGCCCCTAAGGCAGTCTGTAAAACAAAGCTAAAGGCAGCATTCTGTGCAGGAAGCATCAACCAAGGCATAGTGTCTAGGGAAAGCATGAATTGAAGCTTTACATAGCAGCCTTGCATATTTCCATAATAAATATGTCCTTTAGCCAAGTCTCAGACACCCAGTATGATCTTGTAGAACGGACAATGACATTAGAGAGGGAAGGAATGCTAGCAGGCACATAACAGGTGAAAACACAACCAGAAACCCACTGGGATGTTGCAGGTAGCTCTGTTTTTCTGTTGTGGACAAACTCAGGAAGGACTGAAAAAAGTCTAGACCTGCCCACATAATTAGCCAACACTCTTCTGACATCTGATATGAAGAACAGCTTCCTGTTTTGACTGATAACTGATGTAGAATTCTGGAGATAAAATGACTGACACGAAAATCTGAAGTAATGTTCCATAAGAAGCATGGAATGGCCAAAGAGAAACTCTTTGAAAACAACGGAATATGGAGGGTCAGCCATTAAAGCTCCCAGTTCACCACCACTTTAGGCAGAGATATTAGCCACTAGGAATGCTACTTTTATGGAGGAGTTCAAAAGGAAGCTGATTGCTAACACTACAAAGCACTGAAAACTAATTTAAAGTCCCAGGAGAGAATAGGATGTCTAATATTAGAGAAGAGGATTGACAGATACTGTATAAATCTTGACATTGCAAGATGAACAAATACCGAGAAGCCTTGTACTGGAGAATGAAATGCTGTGATGGGAACTATGTGAACTTTAACAGAGCTCAAAACAAAGTTAATTTTTTGAAGAAAGAACAAGTATTCTATTACCTCAGAGATGGGAGAATCAAGAGACAAATTATGGTGAATATATCAATGATAAAACCTTTTCCATTTCTGAAGTTAAGTCTCTCATATAAATCTTTCCTACTGTTCAGCAGAATCTCCTGAACCCCTATGATGGTCAGATAGTACTAGCTCCAAGAACCATCTAGGAAGGTATCAGGCCTTGAGCTGCAGCGCGTTCAGGTTGGTTTGAATGACATTTCTTGAGTCTTGTGTGAGAAGACCAGGCATCAGCAGAAGATTGATAGCTGGTCAGGAGAAGGGGAAAAGGAAACCAGATCTGTCATCTCAGCCAAATTGGTGCAAAAACGATGACCGTGGCTTTGTTCTACTTGATTTTGTTTAAGACCCTGAGGATCAGTGGCATTGGAGGAAAAACGGAAGAGTTTCTTTGCCCAGGAAAGGAGAAAAGCATTGCCCAGAGAATGGTGACCCAACCCTCCCCTTAAACAGAACTGCAGAAGTTTTTGATTGGCTGTGGGGACAAAAATCCCTTTTTGGAAATCCCCAGGCAAGAAAGAGTCGGTATCTGTCTAGTTTCCACTAAGTGAAGTACCTGCTGAGATTGCCACCTTTAACGTTTCGGTGGGTAGGCAGACTTCCAAGATAAGAATATTGCGAGCTATGCACCGGTTCTGTAATTTCATGGCTTCCGTGGAAAGAATTTAAGCATGCATCAAGATAGATGCTAGATTTCACTCTATACTCATGGAGGCAGTGCTTTGACCTCCATCAGAGCCAGGCCACTAGGACTCGGCACTGAGTACTTCGGCCTCAGTAAGAAGTGCTCCAGCCTCGCATCGAGACACCTAGCACAATTTCCAGTCTCCTGCACTGAGGCTACAACTGCGTCAAAGGAACCGTGGCACTATCAAATATCTCTGGTGCCAAAGAAAGATGCACCGGCGAGACAGTAGGCACTGTTCACCATCACCAGTGCCTAAGAAGAAACGAAGGAAGACAGATGAGCTAATCTCCAACATGGAGATCAGCAGGACAAGGGGACACTGTGAGGGTGAGACCCTGGTTGGGACACCTTATAATGCCATGCCATTGACTCTGGTCCCAGAATGTGAGCCATTGAATCCAACACTGATAGACTCATCAACATGATACACGGAGGCCCACAACCCTGCCGCTGTGGTCGATGCCAGAGACCTTCATGGCAGCAAGGGACTTACTTGCAGGGTCACTACTGACATTCCTGGTTATATTGGAACTGTCATTTGCAGCACGGAGGTGAATCACTTCGGCAGGCTCGAGGCCGCAGATATTTTTGAAGGGGAAACCAGCCCTGATGGCACAGCCCAGGACCCTCTCTCCCAGCACAGTTCGGCACTGCTCTACCCTGGTCTCCAAAGTGATACACGGAGATGGACTCTGAGGCGGAGTCCTATGTGTCACAGAGGAGCTGACAATTCCAGTCTAGGCACATTCCCTGTCATTGACCCGAGGCAAAGAGTCCCACCGGTGGTGTGGCCACTGGGATAGTGGCAGTTCCCCCCATAGTGACCCTTTTGGAACCCCTGGACATTTCCGGTGCAATAATGGTCCCATTCCAGGAGGTCATATTCAGTGGCTTCAGAGGCCAGACTGCCTCCACCACATCAGAGCACGATCCAGGCTCCACTACAGAGGCCGGCACCATATGCCAGGATATGGCACCATGGGATTTGTCCGGTGGAAAGGACAAAGAATAGGGCCTGGTGCCGGTCAAAGCATACTCCTCCTCATCCCCAGCTGAGGCAGTCATGGAGACTGATGTTGCACCCCTGCAGGAGGACAAGTAGTCGCATCAAGAGCTCCTAAGGAGAGTATCTCAGAAACTAGAAATCCAGGCACTGGTCTTCTTCATAGAAAGGAAAACTACTCAACTGCTCGTGGTGATTGCAGACAGGATGAAAGGCTCCCCAGTCTCCGCCCAGAGAATTTCATTGTGGATCACCTATGACCTGGCAAAAATCCTGGCTCTGGCCCTAAAGGCACATTCCACAAGGGTACAGGCATTTTCAGCTGCACTTGTGACACAGGTTCCTATTCAGGACCTCTGTAGAGCAGCAACGTGGTCTTTAGTCCACACTTTTGCATCTCACTATGCCATCACTCAGCAGGCCAGAGACCATGATTTTTTTGGCAGAGCAGTGCTATGGTCTGCTTGCCAATCAACTCTGAACCCCTGCTCCTACATTCGCTTGGGAGTCACCTACATTGGAATGGATATGAGCAAGCACTCAAAGAAGAAAAAACAGTTACTAACCTTCCATAACTGTTGCTCTTCAAGATGTATTGCTCATGTTCATTCCAAAACTCACCCCACTACTTCACTATCAGAATTAGCCATCAAGAAGGAACTGAGAAGGTGGTGAAGAACAACAGTTACAGAAGATTACTAATCTTTTTTTTAACCTAACAGTTACTATAAATAGCTGTAACTGGGGTCCAGTCTTGTTCAAGTTTTACAGCGTTTGAACAGTCTATTGTTAACCCACTTGACCGTATTTTAATTATGATTTATACCACCTAACTTGGTATCCAGAACCCTTTTCTTTTATGTTTCTATAAAACTTTAATAGTGCATGCTACCATGTTTTAATGTTATGTCAAGAACACCAATAGGGATGCACAGAAACAAAAACAATAATTTTGAGAGGACATTTATCTTTACTGAGGCTCTGATCTAGCCAAGAAATTTCTCATTAGTTCTATTCCTCCAAGTATTACTTTATTCCACAGTGAAAAGTAGTTTGCCTTAGAAAGATTGCGTTTTTCCACAATATTTTTTTCTAAATTGTAATGGTTCCTTCACCCATTTAAATTTATGTAGTCTACCAGGTTGTTTTGACCCATTTGTGAACATTAATTCCTAAAATTTCCGAGTTCTCTTATTTTGAAGCTGGATATCTGCCCAAATTCCAAAGTCAATTGTTCTATAGTTTTTAATGATGCTTCTAGGTCCTGCAAATATAACAAGACAGTCAGGATATTTTGTGTTCTAATCCAGAAGATGTTTTGATGCCTTCTATGAAAGGGCTGTTTCTCAGTTTTATTGTGAATAGCCCCTGACTGAGCAAACGGGATGGATTATGAAGCAACCCTGTCTTGCACCTCTACATAAACTTAAAGGAGGCAATTCATGACCATTAATCAAAGCAGATGCTTGAGGATCAGCATACAGGACCAACATGCCCACAGAAAATGGATTTCCAAAACCAAACCATACCAAAATCTGTCTGAGGTTCTCCCACTCCAGCCAGTTAAAGGTTTTCACAACATCCAAAGAAAGCACTATCAGAAGGAATTGTTAGAATTAACATGATCAAATTTAGAGTTCTTATATAAATGCCTGCCAGCAACAAACCAGACTAGACAGGACGAACACATCTGGGCAAGATGATCGTCTGTTTGCTACCATCTCAGCATAAATTTTAGCATCCACATTAAATTTAATAAATAGGTATGTATGATGCACAATTGGCAGTATCTTTTCCTTCTTTAGCAATGACCATAATTTTTGCCTCTTTCCACGAATCTGGTGTCTTGTTCCCCTGCAATATACAGCAGAACTTCAGTGTTACGAACACCAGAGTTACATATTGACCATATCTAAGTTGGAACCGGAAGTACATAATCAGGCCGTATCAGAGACGAAAAAATCGCAAATACAGTAGAGAACTGTGTTAAACTACTAAAAAATAAAGGGAAAGTAGCATTCTTTGTTTACATAGTGAAGTTTCAAAGCTGTATTAAGTCAATGATCAGTTGTAAACTTTAGAAAGAAAGAATAACCATAATGTTTTGTTCAGAGTTACAAACAACTTCCATTATTGAGGTGTTGGTAACTCTTGAGGTTTTATGTACCATTAATCAATTCAGTTATAACAGGAACCGACAGTTGGCTTTAGAGTTCTAATACTCCACAGGAAACCCATCAAGACCTGGAGTTTTATTGGATTTTGAATTCTTAATTACAACTTCAACCTCCTCTACAGCAATTAGCTCACCAAGACTGGCCATATCATCCTCTGAAAGCCAAGGTAGCTTCAGACTCCTCAAATGCCCGTTTATAAATTCAGGATTTGGAAGTTCTGAAGTATATAAAGTATGGAAAAGTTAGTAAATGTTTCAGAGGTCTATTTCATGCCAGTTACTAAGTCTCCCTTTTTATTTCTAATCAGAGGAATGGCCGATTTATCCTGCTTCTTTTTCTACTTTCTGGCTAAAAGCCTATCAGTTTTATTGTCCTTTTCATAATATTTTTTATTTAATATATCTAAGTGTTTGCTCAGCCTTATCGATCTGTAATGGGTTAATCTTCCCTCTCCCCTTAATTATATTCTTCTACACTTTTAGATCCTTTAGATTTAAGTCAATCTTCTTTAACTAAACTCTCCTCAAGAGCTCTCATCTTTTGAGGTAGGATGCTTTATTTATACAGATCCCCCTCATTACTGCCTTTCTAGCACTCAAGAGGACAGTTTCAATTATCCCTTTTTTAGTCTGTATATTTTTGAAAATTTTCTTCCAGATCTTGAATTCTATGGGGATGGGGAAGGGTCACACAAAGCTCTATTTAAATGTCTAGGCCTTTCATTTTTCCACTGAGTCCCAATCTCATAATCTAGTACATGCAGGTGCATAATCAAACCAAGTTCTAAATCTCATATTAGTTTTAAGACTAAATTTGTAAAGTCCTACAAATAAAAGTTATATTAATCCTGGAATAAGATCCATGAGTAACAGAATAATATCTAGAGTCAGATTTACCATAAATTTTTAAATTCTGAGTCCCAACTTTTTAATGTAATCTTTCCTATTAAAATTTAATTAACACCTGCTTCTGTTCACTAATCCCTCTTTTCTTTCTCTGCTGCCTTCCTATCAATTCCCCATATTTGCCTGGACCTCATGGCCATATTAGTTCCATGCTGGGAGGCAGGAGGGAGGTGTTTTATGTACATATGCTAACCTCATCTTTCTGCTCACATATTCTACAGCGGAAAATTTTAAGATGACCTCTCAACTAAAATAAATTTTGCAATGTTTGTGCTAAATTTTGGAATGTTTGTATAGTCAAATTTAATTTCATGTTGGCAAATCTGGGTCTTCTGCTATTTTATTAACTTTGTTTTGTTCAGAGTTATGAACTTCCATTCTTTAATTTAACATTAAATTAACTATATTATATGCATTAAATATATTGTATCCACAGTTTCCATTTAACTGTATCCTTTGTCATTATAATATGGCTAGAATAATCATTTATTGCAATGTCTTGGCTCAGGGTGGCCAACCTGAGTCTGAGAAGGAGGCAGAATCTACCGATGTACATTGCCAAAGAGCCACAGTAATACATTAGCACCATAAGAACACAAGAAAGGCTGTACTGGGTCAGAACAAAGGTCCATCTAGCCCAGTATCCTGTCTACGGACAGTGGCCAATGCCAGGTGCCCCGGAGTGAGTGAACCTAATAGGTAATGATCAAGTGATCTCTCTCCTCCCATCCATCATCCCCCTCTGAAAAACAGAGGCTAGGGACACCATTCCTTACCCATCCTGGCTAACAGCCATTAATGGACTTAACCTCCATGAATTTATCCAGTTCTCTTTTAACCCCTGTTATAGGCCTAGCCTTCACAGCCTCCTCAGGCAAGGAGTTCCACAGGTTGACTGTGCGCTGTATGAAGAACTTCCTTTTATTTGTTTTAAACTTGCTGCCCGCTAATTTCATTGGGCGACCCCTAGTTCTTCTATTAAGGGAACAAGTAAATAACTTTTCCTTATTCACTTTCTCCACACCACTCAATTATATACCTCTATCATGTCTCCTCTTTTCCAAGCTAAAAAGTCCTAGCCTCTCTAATCTCTCCTCATATGGGACTCATTCCAAACCCCTAATCATTTTAGTTGCCCTTCTCTGAACCTTTTCTTATGCCATTATATCCTTTTTGAGATGAGACGACCACATCTGTACACAGTACTCAAAATGTGGGTGCACCACCACTACCACCCCGCCATCAACTCCTCCACTCCGCTCCCAGCATCTCTCACCCACCGGCAGCCCCATCAGTTGTTTTGTGTCATGCAGGAAGCTCTGGGGAGGAGGAGGAAGGAGCGAGGGCACGGCAGGCTCTGGGGAGGGGGCAGGAGGAGGTGGAGTGGGCGGCAGGGCCTGTGACAGAGCCAGGAATTGAGCAGTGACTACTCCCCAGCCCATTGGAAAGATGGCGCCAGTAGCGCTAGTCCCAGAGTCAGTGCCTATACAAGAAGCCACATATTAACTTCTGAAGAACTGCATGTGCCTCCGGAACCACAGGTCAGCCACTCCTGTCTTAGCCCATATACTAATTTGTTCTTCTGGATCTGAACTGCTTCTTTGGCTGTCATGTTTGTCCTGTTTTAATGATACATCATCTTTTTGAACTATGCTGGCTCTTTGATCTCATTGATTCTCAGGAATTTCTTGGTGACTTGTGGCACTAATGCCTTTAATCCCATTCAGATTGTTCTTGATCTGATCTGCCTATTCCAGGTCCATAAGTACCTCTTCCCTCTCTTCTGGATCTGAGACAGACATATATCTGTTCTTCCATTTAAAGAACAGTCTAAATGGATTCCCCACTTGTATCTTGTATTGTTCTTTCTAAGAATTGTAGTCACATGGCATAGTTCTCTTGACTTTCTAAAGGTTGAGGTTGACAGATCTGGGAAAATTTGTCTGGGCTGGTAAGAATCAGTGGTTCAGCTCCCTCCCTCATTGCTCTCAGTACTGTATCCTTGCTTTGACAGTGGTGCAGACAGACAATCATCTCTTGGTCTGCAGCCTGCTGGAAGGGATCTGTGAGCCTCTCAATATGAATGTAATTCTTATTGCCCAGTTTTAATATGTCATAGAAAACATCCAATGGGTCCAGAATACCTTTAAATCCTTATGTTATTCTTGTGTTCTCTACTTTCCATGTCCTCTAGCTTTAATTTATTTTTCTCTTTTCTCTTATTCTTTCACCGGAGATTAATAGTGCTGTCCAATTGCTCATTTAAACCTGCTTCCACATCTGATATTTTCCCATTAATCTAATTTCATTTCTTTATATCTTTAATGAAAGCCTGGAACTCTTCCCTTATCTCCTTATTCATCTTTTGATTACTAACAGTAGGTCCTTCAGGTCACCCGTTGTGACTGGGGCTTCACTACCCACCTCCATAGTCTGTTTGCGGGAAGTGGAATTACTCTTTTTCATGGACATGTCTGTTCTAGAGGGACAGATCTTTGTATTGGAGAATTTCTTTCCTTCCCATGGATCTAGATCATCCTTCCTCCTTGTCTATTGTGTTCTCTCCCAAGATGGTTGCCACCGTGCTCCCCCTTTCCAAAATGGTCACTGCCACACTTCCTTCCCTAGCCACACTAGTACAATTAAAAAAAAAAAAAAAAAAAAAAAGTTCTGCAGGCTGATGGCACTGGATTCTTTTGATGCATTTTCTCCCCAAGAAGCTGCTCTCTGGGGCTGGGATCAGGCCAGCTCTCTTCACCCTTCTTTTTCTCTTTCCAAAACTAGCTCCACAGATGGTTGTTCATATTTAGGGCACAGATCTGTTGATTCAGACTGGCTTGGTGCTTTTTATCTTCTTAAATTGTTTTTTTCCCCTCTTCTTTATTGCAGAGAGCTGGAGGTAGCCACCTTGTCTTCAATTTTAGCCACACTCTCTCCACTAATTTATACAGTATGTTGTGTGTCACAGTCCCAGGACTAAACTCTGCTATTCAGATAAACTACAATTCCATGGACATTCACCCTGGTGATAATGGCACATCTAAGACAGGGGAGAGCTACAAGATACAAACTGTCATATCAGAGAAATCCATGGTCCAGCTACACTGGTATACTGTTCAACAAGAGCTAGTGTTGTCAGAGGAAGGGTTGCTCCTCTTCTGATCAGTTAAAAGTTTCTTTAATAGTGGAATACTACAGGATGGAAGAAGGACTTTTCTTTCTAATCTCAGCTGGTGATCAGCCTTGAAGCCTGAGGGTTGTAATTTTTCTAACGTTTAGTTGC
This sequence comes from Dermatemys mawii, assembly GCA_007922305.1. Lineage (NCBI taxonomy): Eukaryota > Metazoa > Chordata > Testudines > Dermatemydidae > Dermatemys > Dermatemys mawii. The sequence continues at coordinate 1,006,958 of ML677350.1, forward strand.
AGATACCAGTCTTAATCACTTGTGTAATGCTATTTTGAATCTTACTATGCCATCTGTCTCAATGTTCTTCATTAGACAGTTCCACGTATGGAATTATGTGGGGGAAAGCAAGGAAGTGAGGAAGCCTGCAATAAAAAGACAGTGATCCTGATGATTTAGGGAAATTTCAAAGATTCCCAGCCCTGGCAACTTTATCTTCCACCATAGAGTTATCCCTCTGCTACATCTCTGACCAACAGAAGTCTCTTCACACAATGAAAAATTTCTTCTTGGTTTTACTGTTGTTGCCTTTAAGTTCACCCTTTACCCATAACAAAACAGAAAGGCATTTGGTTAACAGGAGAGCCCACTGGCCCTTCTGTAGTCACTCTATTTTTATTTATTGCCATACTTTCTCTTATCCTCTCCAAGTAAAAAGCAAATTTTTAAATTTCTCAATTCCTCATCTGCTATCCCTCATGCCAAGGCCTGAATTCGTTAGCCTTCTACAGACTCATTCTGTTTCTCCTATTTCTCTGACGAAACTGAGGACAGCATTTGAGGCAAAATTAAACCTATCAGACAAATTAGCATGATCAGTACTTACCTCAATGAGTGGCTAAATCAGTAAAGAATCCATGTTGCCTTCTGAATAGCTTTGCAAGTTATGTCAGCTGCTCATAAATTATGGTTGGGAGAGGAGAGAATACCAGGAACTGAAAATCCCCTGAACTGAGAAGCTAATCAGTATCTAAAGGATGACATTCATAACAGGACTACATAAAGTTGGAGTCTCAAGTCTAATCAGGCTCCCATCGTTCTGCTGGGTCTTTAAAAATGATGCTATTACTATGAATGGTATATTCCTACAAATTTGGGTGTGCTTGAGAAGGACACAAGTGAACAAATAAATGACAACTGGTTTGAAGATGATTCAATGGGCCAATTTCAAGATGACTTTGGAAACTGTACCTCTTGACACCACTAACGGAGATTTACAAAAGTTTGTGCTTGATGGGTAAAACGGTCATCTAGACAAGAATTACTCCCCACTCTTGATCAGCTCCAAACTGGCTAGTCTTCATAAATGCTATTGTCTAAATATTCTCCCACACTCTGTAAAGAATAGCAACAATAATTCGTAAGTATTCAATATACTCGTGGAGGAGGGGAACAGGAGTTTCATCTTCATGATAAGCAAAGGTGAGAAAGTTTAAGGCTTTATGGTTGGTTGTTTAGTTTTACTGCAAAATATTTTGGTTTGGAGGAGGATCTCTCTCTCTTCTGGAAAAAATCAGAGAATTAAAGAAAGTCATAGCTCTCATCTGAAGGGGGTGTGGTACTCAAAACTTTCACTTGGCACTTTCCTTTTAAAAGTCTGATGGGAATCTGTGTCAAACAGGTATTATACAATGATGAGTTTGATTGTTTGGCTAAAAATCTCTTCCTCTCAACTGCTCAGGTTTCTTGTAAGAAAGCATGGGACTAGTCATTCAAGCTGGATTCTTCCAACATGACAGTCAAAGAGGAAAAAGGGGGACACACTCTTGCAGGCTACCTTTAAAGTCAAGTGAAGTATCCATCAGCCATCTGCAAACTACAACAGCATTTTACATTTATAGAAACAAGCATGAGAAAAAAAGGTTTGTTCTGATGAAGCTATATTGTATATCAACAGCAAGGCCAAGCATGAGAATAAGAGCAGACCACAGTTGAGGAAAATCAACACTAATTCAGGGCAGAACTGTGTCCTTTGGTATTATCTACAGTCTTCATATTTTAGAGATGACAATAGCACAGATGGGCTAAAATGGAGAATTTGAGGAGAAAAGGAGACACACCTTGTGGTTGTGCAGTCTAATTTCTCTCCACTAATATAACCACCATCACAATCATCATGAATCTTAACAGGACCTCCAAAAACTCCAGAGAGCAACTGTCCTCAAAAATAGGATTTAGCTCTAGCACACATTTATCCTATGACTAAAAAAATAGGAAAATACTCTCCAGAAAATCGTCTAGAGACATGAGGAAAGCCGTATCATAGTGGGTTGGGAAGCCCTGGATATCCATCAACTGAACCGTAAATGCACCACATAGGTTACTTCACATAAAACAATAAAATTCTGCTTATTCTGGGCTTTTCACCTGGATAAAGGCAACCAAAGAATGGCCATGCTAATGTCAAAGCATATATTTAACTGGCTTAATTTGCATTAGATTTTGTTTGATTAAATGAGGTTACTCAAATGCACATCTTTATTTGCCAAGAAGAGTCACACGGGAGTGGTACAGAGCAAATATTTTACTTTTGTGCACTTGCATCCTACTGCAAGCATGAATGTATATGGACTGCTACAGGGTCACATGAGAATATCATCTCAATGTGTCACATTTAAAAGGTTTTATTCTGAAATGTTTTTTAAAAAAATACATAGCTGTGTATCTAAGTTGTAAATGAAAGCATCAGTTTTGGGCAACTGAGGGAAGAGAATGAGGGGCAGGAGGCTTAAGAGGGAGAAGAGTTGGGAAGTCATTACCTTCTTCCCTGTGCTTGAAGAGTTATGGTTACCTTCTGGGACAAGGGAACATTCCACCTCTTCTCTTCCCAGGGATGAATCTCAGGAGAAAGCTCATATTGCCTGGGGGCCCCTGCTTTCTCTCTCCTTCCCTACTCTTCTGGGCTGGGCTCTTCCTATTACCATTCCTTTCTCATTATACAGGGGCAGGCCTTTCTGGTAGCAATCACATGCTTATGTTATTTCATCTTGTTTTATAATGATAATAAGATCGCAGTAGTATTTTAAAATACTGAGCTTAAAATTGCTGAAACTTTATTTTAAGAACTCCAATTTTTTTTCCAGTTCAGAAGGTAGGACAAAGTTATGGTTCAGGTTTGCTTCTGGTTCAAACTGGTTCTCCAGGTCCAGTTTGCTCCCTGGTTAATTCAGATACAAGATAAGACCTTAAACACTCTTTGGTGGTTCTAAAATAAGCAACATAGGGACAGAGGATGATTCTAAGCATCTAAACAATGAGTTGAGGACAGCAATTCCCTGTTTGACTCTTTCAAATTTTTAAGCAAACACTACAAAACACATGACAATGCCGTAAAATGCTTCAATCTACATCTGATCATGAAGCCATATCTGCGTTCCAGTACTGTGCAAGGTGTGAACATACACAAAGCAGTTCTGAAACAAAAATACTTAAGGAAATCTTGAAGTATTTTCATAACATGAAGCATGCATTAGATAAAGCACAGAAGATAGCTATACACAGTTTATATTTTAATACTTGAGTGTCAACTTACTCATGGAATTCATAGGGCGCAGACTCTGGGGTGACTGCCCTTGCTGCTGATTCTTCACTTGAGCCTGGGATTGCGTCTGCATCTGGTTCCCTTGATAGGTCAGTCCAAGGGCTGCATAGGCCCTCTCAATGGAGCTAGGGTCAATCTGACTGGTAGTGTTTATAGACGGTGTTGTCTGTTGCCCTACCCCGACAGGGCCAGTATTTGCCAGTCCTGCGGCAGCTCCCCCCAGTAATGCTGGAAAAGACAGATACCATATTATTTAACAAAAATATCAGAAACTGAGACCAAAGAAAAAGGTAAAAGTGCATAAAATTTCAGTGGTTGGTATGACCAAAATATACCCTTACAAGAGCAGTTAACATGAGCACCCTGGTCAAGAGAATCCATAATGAGAAATTTGAGGAATTTTACCCTACCACAATGTACTACTTTCACTATGAACTGGGAACAGTAAACGTACATGTCAGTTTGCTTAAATCAGTTTAAAGCTCAAGCAGCACATAATCAGACGTTGAAGGGCTGAGGAGCAGAGCCCTTCACACTGGTCAAGAAGTTGTTTATTTCTCTCTCAATATATAGTTTCAGAATAGAGGTTAGCAGCCTGGAGAACCAGTTGTGAGAAATGCATAAAGTAGCAAGGAGAATGGTTTGGGTTTTTTTCCCTGATGGGAATACTGGGAAACAGAAACACTGGGATATTTAGACAGGAACAACAAGAGAGAGTGAGGCACCAAGAAAAATTTTGGGCAAGTAACACTAGAAGAAGGATGGGGAAGCATGCTGAGACATAATGCAGAAGCTGCCAGGGTAAAAAGAGAAGAGTTTATGGAGGATATTCTTCACATGGCAGAAAAGTGTCAACTTAGAACGGGAAGAAGAGGGGCTGGTCAGGTGAGAAGTAGAAGTTTACTTTCATTCAACCTTAGCCAAAGGTCAGAAGGATATGTGGTAAACCGTACAAATCCTTTGCTCTAACTACACATATGGTGTGCTGTTATCAGGGCACGTATAAACCAGGAGTTTTAAGAATTCCAAAATTGGACTCTGAATTCAAGTAGTATATAACCTGGCATAAATATAATCACCGCTGTAATAATTTAATACTTTCATATCGACCTGAACAGGCAAAAATTCTTAGAACACACCTCTTTTTAAATCTTTAGTGTGCAAACCCCAGTTTCACAGTTCTGACAAAGATTAAAGTGGATATGCCCAACACTACTTCCCTCAGAACTACCAGCCCCTTTAGGCCCAGCATCATGCTGGCCTCCTCTCTCCAGCTAAAAAGGGCTAAATTAAACTATCTAATGGGGCTTTCAACATTATATTGGGTATTAGCTAGAGCAGGGGTCTCCAAATTTTGAGAAGAGGGCCATATTAGATTTTTGAAGGTGCTTCGCAGGCCAAAGCGACTGAAAAAATTCAATATATGCAAATATATGGAAAATCTCCCGCTTTGGTCCTCCGGCCGCTGCAGTGGGGGCACTCACCCCTCTGCACATGAGGCTGCTGGCAGCAGCTCGTGGGGGGGGTGAGGGGTGGGAGCAGCACAGCTTCTCCACCTGCCTGCTCAGCTGGAGGGCTGGACAAATCGAAGCAGCGGGCCAGATCCGACCCCCGGGCTGTAGTTTGGAGACCCCTGAGCTAGAGAAAGCGGTGATACTCTTCCAAAGCAACATGAAAATCTTTATCCTCACATTAGTTCCTGGATGACACGGCAGCTCTGCGCTGAACCATATTCTTAAGGGTTTACAACAACACGGATCTAATGCTAAATATGACATTTTATGGTTAATCTAGTATACAAATGATTGCACTGCATGATGCTTACATTGTTGGTTTCTTTTGTCCCCAGCATTTTTGAGAGGCAAACACACAGGACAGTCATGTCTTGTACAATTCTTCCAGTGCGAGATGATTTGTCGTGAAGATGCACAGTGTGCCACTTGGAAAGGGAAGAGGAACAAAAACATTTTTAAAAGATCATTCTAAATTTTCATTTTGCCACATGCTGCTTCTCATGCCCATTCACATGCACACACACGGGACCATCGAGTCATGGCTCTATGAGGTATAATAGCACAAAATATATTAATCAGAAATGGCAGAGATTGCATAGAATCTAAGAGTTGGAAGGGACCTCAGGAGATCATCTAGTCCAACCCCCTGCTCACAAGTAGGACCAATCCTTATTTTTGCCCCATATTCCCAAATGGCCCCCTCAAGGATTGAACTCACAATGCTGGGTTTAGCAGGCCAATGCTCAGACCACTGAGCTATCCCTCCCTGCCAATTTATTAAGACATCTGGTCTAACCTCTTACCAGGGCTGAATTTAGAGTATTTTCTTAGCAGAAGATAATAAAGAGGTCTTACAGTTCAATTTTTTTGTTAAACAAAAATTAAGGTCTTTTCCATTAGGTTTATATATGCCACCCTGCTCTCCTTACTCATTTTTGCTTTTAAATTTGACTTTAGTGCAGGTGAGAGTTTCCAGAATAGCAATCGGAAATCGAAGCACGCTTACACACACCCCGTGCTCTGCGCCAAACTGCCCCATGCTTCACCTGAAGGGGGCAGTTGGAATTTTTTGTGTTTGTTTGCTGTCCTTGTCGACATCCCCAAATGAGGTACAAGTGTCAGAAGAGTGTAACACTTGCCCACTAGCCACCACAAACTGTTTGATCCTGTTTCTTTTCCATCAACTAATCATACAAAAGCTAATGAATAGCCAGAAATCTGCAACAATTGTCACTGTTTCAGCTTTCTCCCAGGTCAGAAGACGAGAGACAAGAGGCTCCAATGTCATTAAACTAACCCCAAATCATCCATTTTCCTAGGTGTTAATTCTTTCATACTTCAGTGAGAAAAAAGCTCAAGAGTGTTTGCCCAAGACTTACTGCAGAACTTAAACTGAACTATGCAGAATTGTAAGTTAAAACAAGACAAGGTATGCAGAAAACATGGGTTCAGTTTAGACCCATTATTAACTACAACATGAAGGACAACAGCTCCACTGCCAAAAAGGGCATATAAAAGTGTATTCCTTGATGGCTTATGTTTACCTTTACTTTCTAGGAAACCATGGTCTCTTAAAAAAAGAAGTGGCCAGGACCTCAATTTTTGTTAGTCATCCCAAACAGGGTACACTTCCAGCACCACAGTCTCCAAACATGCATGAGGCATTGGATGCTTAATGACTCAATATATAGAACTCTCCTTTCTGAACGCCCAACACCAGGTACTGCAGCACTGGGATTTCCGTTGGCAGTTTCCAAACCAAGTACTGTCAATGATAACCCTCTACCACATGAGATCTGACAATATCATGGCCATAGGTCAAATGGCTGCAGGCCATTATTAACAGATACTGCAGATACAGTAAAACCTGCCTTAGAGACCATATCTGAAGAGAAACCACTTGTCAGAAGTGACTACTTGCAGAGGCCATTGAACACCACTGGTCTCTGGTGTGCAAACCTTTGGAAAAAAGAGACCTCTTACAAGCAACTACTTTTGCTAACTCTAATGAGTGATCACTCTTAATAGGTTTTACTATATTTCAGAATGGAGGTAAAACTTGAGTGGCTATGCCGCTGCATCACAAAAGGTACTTGGCCCTTTCTTTTCTTAGCAAGCAGATGTGATCACAGAAGCATCCTGTTGTCAAAACCCTTTTATAAGCTAATTTCCCCAGTGTCTGTAAGTGAGAAAAATTCATCTCCTTCATGGAATCCTGTCCAACTCTATATTTATTCTTGTAAGCACACTCACAAGCTCACTCTACTTACCCTGGCAGGATTTGCCAGCCTGGCAGTGTGTCATGTGGTTGAGGACATTCTTCATGGTACGGCAATGAGGGAGGTTGCACTGCCGCACCTCACCATTTGCCTGTTCCCGCCGCTGGCACTTGTGAGCATGTAAGAGGAGAACGAGCTGCTGCTGAATGAGTTTACGTTTTTCTGGGTCTGCTGTAGGTGCACCTGACCCCATTCCTTGGGGAGCAGCTGGCACCATCCCACCTTGCTGAACTTGAGGAGCCTGCTGCTGCTGGCCCTTGAGGGAAGTAACGGAGATACATACAAATTAAAATCAAGTCCCTTTTAAAAAAAGGGTCAATTCACTGATTAGCTCGATTATATTCAAAATCACATCTCTTAAAAACAGATCATGAATACAATTTTGCATTGAGAACTATACCTTCCATCAAGCTTTTACCACTGATTACCAGAATTAAATATTAACACCGTTGCAAGCTGGTACTAAAACTTGTTGCTGACAACAGTACTTTCAGCCTCTTTCCTCTTCCCCCTTTCCTTTTTTTCCTACCTTATCTATACAAATTGATTAAGACCAATTCACCCACACTTTCAGATCGACTTGTGAGGCCACACTACTTAGTCTCATTAAATAGGACTAGACCTAAACTTCATTTTTAAAACATCGGAAAGAGCTGTGGGTGCAGCTGTTTAAATACAAGATAAATCTAACGGAGAGAACTCCTGTAGCACTTGTACAATTACACCAGACCCTCGTTATAGCCCGTGTTGCTATAGCACGGGTTTGCATACAGCACGGTCATTGCCATGGATCCCAAACTTAAATATTTAAATTGGGATCCATGGCAACTCGTCCCCACGTTAATGTTGTCCCTGTGTTAGCATGGGACCGCGCATGGATCCCAAAACCCGGGCTATAGAGAGGGTCCGGAATATCTGAAGAGGTGATAAAAAAAAAGTCCTCTACCTTTGAAAGCAACAGTCAAAATGGAGAGAAGATAGCTCAGAAGTTGCCTGGTCACAAAGATTTAATGCAGACATACAGAACACAAAGGTTTTACCTATTCTCTACCAGAAATGTGACAACTTCCAGGTAGTGCACAGTACAATGAAACTAGATTGTGTTGTTCCATTTAGTGTTTCCTTCAAATGACCCATGATGAGTTCTTTGAGGGGCTCAGTGCTGCTCTTTGTGCCTTTTCAATGTGAAAACCAGAGGCTTCTGATGAACTGTACACTTCTAATTAATTTAATGTAATCTCTGATGAGGACCGAAGATTTTTTTAGGATCTTCCAAGATTCAGTGTGTGATCTTGTCCCCATGCTTTATTTAGTTGCTTTGTGATCATCAATATCTTCTGTCCGTAAAAGGAGGAGAGCGAGGTTAAGGGCACCATTAAGTCTTAATGCTCAAGTGCTGCCATTTACTGGCTTGTTTGCAACCTTTCTTTTTTAGGCAGGAGAATTGGGAAGGTAGTGTCTGTCTGGTTCTAGGTGAAACTGGATGCATAAGTCATCTTAAGCAGATGAGTCTGAATCGAAGCTTTCTGAAGAAGAGACTGTTCATGACCTTGACTAGCACAACCTCCTGATGTTTTGACATTTGGGTTACCTGGCTATAGTGGTCATGCTGAACCTTTTCAAGGATTCTGCGAGTACAAGAGGTTGCTTCAGAAACTATGTCTACAGTGCAGTGTATGGAACTACCCTCCTGATGTATATTACTTAATGATTAAGAACCATTTTTCAGAAAAGCCTGAAATGCAGTGTTTAGGACTTTATCCTATTTCATCCATACTCAATGAATACATAAGGCTTCTTACTCAGATTGCATCTAACCATTAGGTGGAGTATTATGAGTATGCCAAACAATGCATTGCATTTTGACCAACGAACCCTGTTTGATCAACGTCTGCTTTGAAGGTGTGCGTGGTCAATGAAGATATCCAAAGACATTAATGCTATCTCCTCCTCAACTTCTGAAGACTGAAAGTTTGATATTAGGTAGTGGTAGTCAGTACAAGGATATCCTCTTCTTTGCTAGAACTTTGGCATTATTTTGGACATTCTTGGACATTAGTTTTCCCTGAAAGGAATGTCCAAAATATCAGATATAGTACAAAAGTGTTTTTCCACTAAATTTGTACCAGCCACACTTATCCTGAACAACTTTTGCAACAGCAATGTATTCCCAAGACAAAAGTTTAGTGACTATAATTTTCTCCTAGTAGGACTTTTAGCAGGGCTCTTCACCACTTACAGAACGCAGCAGCACTGTTGCTTAAGGAATAAGCACTAGCTGCCTGTTAGTGACAAACTGATTAAGATAGTCTTGTTGGTTTTTAGAGTTGTGAAAAACTCTAGGATCTCATATTATTTATATTACTGTAGTGCCAATCAGCCCTAATCATGGACCAGGACACCATAAGGACACTTTTCTTGTTGCTGATTTTGACAGGTAATCAATCTCATACCAAGAGTTCCAACATCACACTTTTGCTGCTGTGGTACGGCATATCACTAAGATATCCACTCCATTCACCCTTCCCATTTTTCAAAAGAATCAGCAGACACCGCTTCCAGAACTTTTTTCATTAAGTTCAGTCCCTATATAGGATTCTCCTTTTCCTCTTTTTTTAATAGGAAGATTGTTGATTATATTACATTTAAATTTTTGTGTAGCACCCCTAGGGTCTCTACATGAGCATTCTTTAAATAAGATCAGCGAAAACTAAATTCAGAGTGCTCTGATATCCCCAATTTAATTCTAGAAAGTTAGTTCAAAGTGGCTTTTGGGCCACAAACAACTGCTAAAATGAAAGCCTAGCTTCTGATGTTTAAGAGGAAGGGGAATTCTCTCTTCTTTTTAAGGATGAACCTATTAGAAACAAGTATGTCCATAATAGCAAGAAAAAAGGTGTCTATTAGGGCTGTCAATCACAGTTAATTTTTTCAGTCAGTCGCATGAGTTAATTGCAATTAGAAAAATCACAACTAATCACACTGTTAAATAGAATACCAACTGAAATTTATTAAATATTTTGGATGTTTTCCTACATTTTCATTTTCATCATCTGAGTTAGGTCCATGACTGGGGCTCCCAAGTGCTACCACAAAATAGATATTACTACAAGTGGGGAAAACAGAAGGATTTGTTCCTTCTCTCATAGTAATCTGGTAGTGGATTTGCAGCTGAAAAGCAGCTCTCCAGACAGAAAGCTGACCTGAGGAAGTACAGTGGAACATCAATGAAGAAAGTGGGAGGGGAAAAAAATCAGGTCTGGAGAGAAGGTAATGAAGCTCATTCTGGGTGAGGGCTCACTCCCACTGCATACCATCACCTCTCCTCCCAACACCCCTTTAGTCTGCCACCAGTAGGGACAGCTTTTTCTTTTCCAGCTCTATCCTTCCCAGCAAGAGCTAGACTCTCCTCCATGCATATCCATGACACGGGGACAGAGAATGCACACAGTATTTGAAAGCTATGAAATCCCAGAGAACCATGAGCAGAATATAGCAAGAGGCCCATATTTGATCTGCTACCGTTTGAAAGTGGAACCTATAATTCTACCTACCATGTTAGGCATTCCTGTCCCAGGAACTGGCTTCTTGTCCATTGGAAACTGGGGTAAGCTGTTTGGTAGCCCAGTCTTATTCTGCATCTGGGGACCAAGTCCACTGGCTCCAATCTGCTGCCCAGTGTTCTGGCTGTATGGTGAGCCATAAGGACTGGGACTGCTCATCATTCCCATCTAGGAATTAAGAAGAAGTTTTTAAAAAGTTATACTAGATTTAGTTAGGAAGATGTGTTTCCATTAAATTTTACTTAGTCTCCTTTAGTATACTGTATGAAATAGTAAGCTATCTAGCACACAAAGAGCCAGGAACCAAAAGTAGTCTACCACATGAGGCCCTAACACATGCGGACTGTTCCTCCTCCAAACTACTTTATGTACCCTCACACCCTTATCATAAGAAGACTAACTGATTAGGCTGTCTTTAAGAGTTCTACAAAACTAACTGACACCTATGCTAGTCTGGTTAGAACTACTGCAATATTTTCACTGTAAAGCATTTAGTCCAAAAGTTTATCACTCAAGGTTATCTTTCCTTTTATTTTTCCTTACTATGGTGCTCATCACTATGTAGTAAAGCATTTCACAAATGACGGCTGTATCCTTGCATCATCAGTGTGTGGTAAAAGAGCATGCCCATTTTACACATGGAGAGCTCAGGCACAGAGAGTTTAGGTGATTTGAATATGGTCATACAGGTAGACTGTAGGAGAGGCAGGAACAGACCAAGACCTCTCGAGTTCCAGTATAGTGCCTTAACCACAACATCCTTCCCAATTAAAAGTTAATCAAACACGGTCTCACTCCACTCTGACATAAAACTGGGCTAGTCACAGTCACATTTTCACAGAGCAGTTCATGTTCTATCACTGTTTTCCAGACGATATTCTCTCCTCACCCCCAGAGCCATGTTATGAAATACACACACACACACTAATCTATAGTAGATTTTGCTAGCAGAGTTCCTGGACAAGAAAACCTGTCCTGGAAACACTGCTAGAGTCTTGCTAGCAATAACCATGTTATATCCAGTTGTAGCCTGAACTGTTGTGAGCCCAGTGAAGAGAAGGACAAACGTTTAAACTTACTAAGATCTCATCTATAGTGAGGGGTTGTCTACACAGACTTAGGAAGAGGCAAGCATAGGTGCCCACAGTAGCCTCCGGTGTGAACCCTGCTACCACACACTAGAAGCTCTGTAATGCACTTTGACATACTGCTATCAGTATATCGAAGTACACTAAGAAAACTTAGTGAAAATAGCAGGGTCCACAACACCAGTTAGTGCATGGCAGGTTAGTATGCTGTAGATTTACACTCTGGCTTGCTATGCACCAAGTATTCATGTAGACTAGCCCTTTGTTTGCTCCAATTACAGCAATCAGGGCAGGGCTGCACTTGCAAGTTAGAGATCATTAAAGCAGCCCCATGCACTCCAACTCACAACGTGCCCACACTGGCAAGGCATGTAATGCGTTCGGACTCCGTGGCTGGAGCACTCCTGGTAATCTACCTCTGCAAGAGGCATAACGCTTGGTGCACCCTGGCAGGAGCACTAAAATGCCAGTGTGGATGCCCTGGTCTGTTAATGCACTCTGACTGGCCTCCAGAAGTGTCCCACAATGCCTGTCCTAGCCACTCTGGTCATCACTTTGACCTTTACTGCCCTACCCTTAGGTGACTAATCATCAGACCGGCCCTTTAAATTCTCTGGGAATTCTGAAAACCTCCTTCCTGTTTGCTCAGCAAGGCGTGGAGTGCTCTTAGCGCATCTTTCCAGATGACCATACCTCCATGCGCCAAGCGATCCCCGGTATGAAGCAATGACGCAGTGCTGGACCTCACTAGTGTTTGTGGGGAGGAAGCTGTCCAGGTCCAGTTGCACTCCACCCTTAGGAATTACGATACCTTTGGGCAGATATCAAGGGACATGATGGAAAGGGGCTATGACTGGGACGCACTGCAGTGCAGGGTTAAAGTGAAAGAGCTGGCGAATGCCTACTGCAAAGCCCGCAAGGCAACCCCCCCGCCCCTGGTGCTGCCCCCACGACTTCCCATTTCTACAAAGAGCTGGATGCAATACTGGGGGGTGACCCCATCTCCACTTCAAGGACCACCATGGACATGTCAGAGCCCAGTTCAAGGTAGGAGGAGGAGGAGAAAAGCTTGAGCGAGGGTGCTGACAAGGAGGAAGACACCCTGGCATCCCTAGATGTCAGAAGCTGTTCTCAAGCCAGGAGGAAGGTAGCCAGTCACAGCAGCCAGTGCTAGGGGAAGGACAAACACCAGAGAATGTGCCCGGTAAGCAGCTTTTATTTTGGGAAGGAAGTTATTTGGTGCAGGCTCTTGGGTAAAAGAGGATTAGGGCTGCATGCATGCCTAGATGCAGAATAGGGCGTTGATGTGCTCTATCACTGTAATCACCCTCAGTGATCTCTTCAAAGGTCTCATCCAGAAGCTGTTCAATGCGCTAGTGCAGGTTCCTTGGGAGCACAACTGTACTCACTCCTTGTTCCGGTCAGGCTAATATGTCCGCGCCACTGTGCCATGAGGGGTGGAGGAATCATTGTTGCACACAGACCAGCTGCACATAGGACAGGCCGGAATCCACGTTGTAATGGAATACCCTCCCCTTACTTCCCAAGTCACCCTCAGCAGCAAGGTATCTTCCAGGATGAACTCCTGTGGAAAATGTGGGGACAGTGTTGAGTATAGGGGCCCCCAGCAGCTGTTGGCTCTCCCCAAGGCATAGAAACCAGAGGACAGTATGGCAGTGAAACAATCAGTCCCCTCGACCTTGCGCTTACTCACCATTTTTGGGCTCTTGTGAGTTATGTGCGCTCACTATGGGATGGGCAAATTCTGCTATTGTGTAGACTGTGCTCGCCCTTAAGTACGGACGAATCATTTCTCTGTCTGGTGTGAACAATGCGTTGCCTCTGTTAAGCATTGCATTTTGCCTTTATAGATGCAACCTTGAGATCTCAGCTGTTTGTGTTATCACCAGCCAAAAGCCTCCAAATAATTAGGAAAAGACCACGTAGAGGCAAAGACATGCTGCATGAAGTAATGCAGCAGTCCCTTAACAAGAATCTAAAAGTGCAGGAGTGGAGGGAGAGTGAAAGGAGGTTTCACCAGCAGAATGCAGAGCACCAGCACCAAAGCACGGAGCAGCTGATAAGCATTATGGAGCGCCAAGCAGACTTGATCTAGGCACTGGTAGCCATGTAGACAGTGTACTACCACCCCTGCTCTCCTCTCCCCCGACCAGCCCTTGTCCCAAAATTCTTCCCCTTGTGCCCCCATGTCATCTCCAACCCACTTTCCCCAATATCCAGGTTCTTATTGACACCAGCCACCTCCAACAGCTGTAGCTTCACCACCCAGCCCTGTAAACCCCAACCCTTACCCACTGCACTCACCCTCCTCACCATGCATTTTCACCATCCTGAAGTGCAGCACTCATTGCACAGAACTCCAGACCAGAAGGCAGAGTATAAGAACAGGACATACGCAAATCTGTGATTGAACTGTTCCCCACCCTACCCCCTTGCCCCTCCTGTTTCCCAAGCAGTTGTTTCGATTTTCAGTAAATGATTCTCTTCAATAAATAGATTTTTTGACTTTGAAAACATTCTTGATTATTGCATTAAGTAAAAGATACCGTAGTCCAGGAAAGCAACAGGCACTGCAAGTCAGTGTAGCAAGCACAGATTCCTACTATCATTGGAACCACTGCATTTCATTCCTGTGCAGGGCACAGGACATTTACTGGTGGCTTTCAGACTCAAATTCCTCCCTCAAGACATCCCTAATCCTTGCAGTCCTGCACTGGGCCCCTCTAATAGCCCTGCTTTCTGGCTGTTCAAATTCAGCCTTCAGGTGTTGAACCCCTGAGTTCCATGCCTGAGTGAATCTTTCGCCCTTCTTTTCACAAATGTTATGGAGGATACAGCACATGGATATAACCGCGGGGATACTGTTATTGGCCAGGTCCAGCTTCCCATAGAAAGAGCACCAGCGGCCCTTCAAACAGCCAAAGGCGCACTCCAGTCATTCTGCACCAACTCAGCCTGTTGATGAACCACTCCTTGCTGCTGTCAAGGCGTCCTGTGTAGGGTTTCATGAGCCACAGCAATAAAGGATAAGCAGGGTCTCCAATGATCACAGTGGTCTTCTGGTCTGGGGAAGAAAGTCCCAGCTTGCAGCTTCCTGAACAGCCCCGTGTTCCAAAAGATGCGTGCATCATGCACCGTTCCAGGCCAGCCTGCGTTAATGTCAAGAAACACCCACGGTAATCCACAAGTGCCTGGAGAACCATAGAGAAACATCCCTTCCGATTAATATATTTGGAGGCTAGGTGGGCTGGTGCCAGAATTGGAACACGTGTCCCATCCAATTGCCCCTCTGCAGTTAGGGAAACCCATTTGTGCAAAGCCAGCCTAAATTTCATACAAGTTACCCGGAGTTACGGTTCTTCTGAGCAGGATGCACTTAATGCCCCTGCAAACTTGCATCAACACAACTTCAACAGTCAACTTTCCCACTCCAGACTGGTTAGCGACCAATTAGTAGTTGTCTAGAGTTGCCAACTTCCGAACTGCAATAGCCACCCGCTTCTCCACCATCAGGGCAGCTCTCAATCTTGTGTCCTTGTGCTGCAGGGTGGGGGCAAGCTCATCACACAGTCTCATGAAAGTGGCTTTTCTCACCCAAAAGTTCTGCAGCCACTGCTAGTCATCCCAGAATTGTATGACGATGTGATCCCACTCAGTGCTGGTTTCCCAAACCCAAAAGCAGTGTC
>ML677350.1:1022809-1046970 GCA_007922305.1 Dermatemys mawii
GACACTGCTTTTGGGTTTGGGAAACCAGCACTGAGTGGGATCACATCAGTATCATCGGACTCACTGTCACTTTGTAGCTTAAGGAATAATTCGACTGCCAAATGTGACATGCTCATGAGACCCATCAGTATGTTCTTCAGCACTTCAAGATCCATTCCCACAGAACAAAAGGGAAGACAAAACGCAGTACAAAACACATTGAAAGATGGTGCCAAATGTGGATGGAAGCACAGGGATTGCTGGGACACGAAGCGATGCATCACAGGGCATTGGGACAAGACCCAGAATACCCCGCACCCTTGCCCCCTTCCCACAATTCACGGTGCCAGAATGGGAAGAGGTGTTCTGTGAGATAGCTGCACATAATGCATTGCTCCCAATGCCACTTCAAATGCCAAAAATGTGGCCACACCAGTGCGCTTGCAGCTGACAGTGTGGTGCTTTCCCTACTGCTCTCTCTGAAGGCTGGCTTAAATCACAGTGCTCTACATCTGCAAGTGTAGCCAAGACCTCAGTGAAAAACAACCTGCACGAGCAATAGCACCAGTATTTTCATCAGTGGAGCTTAACCCAAATAACTCCTACCCACCTGTTAAAACTTCCAGCCCCAGCCACAGCCCCCTGCACACTAAACACCTTCTACAATAGGACTGTGTACTTACAATACAAACCAAGAGGCAGTATAGAATTTCATTAAATATCAGACACACACAGGAAATGCCATACCGAATCAGACCTGTGATCCAGGTAGTCCAGTACCCTGTATGAAAGTAGCCAGTCCCAGATGTCTGAGAGGAATGTGTAGCATCATACCCTGCAGGCAGGATGAAGTTATTAAATCTGCCCATAGGATGTTTCCTCCTATCCTGCATGAAAATTTGTGTCCTTTTGAAAGCAATTTTTCTAGGTTTTAAAGTCCTTACTCTACCATCACCATGGCTGCTCTTGTTATAGATCTATCACTGTAGCAGATGCATTACTCATTTATACATTTAATTCAGTAAAATCCTCTTTTTAGCACATCAGAAAGATACCAGAGAATTTGCAATCTGCTGCACTGGATGTGCCTCAGTATCCAGACCACCTGCCTCAAAATTTAGGTCAAAATTCCCAAGTAGGATGGGGAGACACATCCTCTATACCTTTCCCTTTCTTCACCCCCTCCAATTTCTTTCCCTATACTGTGTCTTTCCCCTATATTCCATTCCTCCTATCCCCCACAAATCTCTTGTGCTTCTCTTTTCTTCTAGCCTTAGTCCCATCTATCAAGGTTCAGTTCTTGGAGACCTCCATTCCAATCTGTTCCTCAAAACTCTGCAGTTAATCAAATCCTTTTGTAGAACATTCATCTAGCTCCACTTTTAAGTTTAACCCAGCCTGTTTCCTAGAGATCTGATTTTTCACATGGACAAACAATTTAAGTCTGAATTTCCTCAGCTTTTCTGTAACTGGTACCACCTTTACACTTTCTCTAATCTTGGTTCATTCTAACAGTGTTCATTCTTTGTAATTCCAAGCATCCAACTTACCATTTTCATTTTGTAAAATCTCACTTTTCTCAGACAATTTGGAAATGTTTTCCAGGAGCGTAAGAGCAGGAAGAAAATACAACAGTCAGAATAAAAAGTTTTCACCACTATCCAGATGAGATGTTAACATCCTTCCATCCTGTAGCACGCAGGAAAGGGGATGCTGAAATATGTCTCAAAAGTACTATTATTATTTGGAAACTCCATTTTATATGCTGGCCTCTGATTAGTAGGTATTTAGTCATTTAAAGCCACTCAATCTCCTTTGGCTGTTCTGTTTCTCTATTCAATAAAAGCTTATTGGCAGCTGTGATAGGTTTGTGTCTCCTCCATTACCATTCTTCTAGCTGTTCTTAGTCCTCTTCCTAGAGTGAAGAGCTGCAGTGGCTGCTTTGACCGTTCAGAGCTTTTTCACGCTGCAGAGTGAAAGCTAGCGGCTTCTTAACTTAATTACTGCCC
Organism: Dermatemys mawii; assembly: GCA_007922305.1. Classification (NCBI taxonomy): domain Eukaryota; kingdom Metazoa; phylum Chordata; order Testudines; family Dermatemydidae; genus Dermatemys; species Dermatemys mawii. The sequence continues at coordinate 1,024,798 of ML677350.1, forward strand.
TGAGATTACCTGTGCTTATCTAAAGACTTCTTTTCTTCAAGTAATAGTGTTCAGTGATCCATTACAGTGGTTCTTCAGCCATCATGCAATCTCTAGGCCAGAACCAGACTTGTCCATTACTGGCAGAAGGGGGTGGCACTCTTACTGAAAAGCCTGCCACTTGAGATAACTTCTACCAGGCAAGATAAATTCTACTAGGCAAAATAGTTCACCCAACTCTGAGAGAAGCCAATCCTATAATACAAAAACCTCACACTAGTTAATAGTTTCACCTACTGCCATGTATGGGATGGATTTTAAAAATAATGGAATAAAAACTGGTATTCATTTTAAGCAGGAGTGATCCTCTGTCTAGATTCAGTGATATTATCTGAAGGACATTTCTAGGTAAGCACATAAAATGTTCCTATTCACTCAATTAATACCCAAAGATCCCATCAGATGAGGAATGGATGTTTACTTTGTAGAATTTAGTGAAATATGGATGAATGAGATTATAATGCACTTGATCATAAGAATATGACTTCTGCCCATGACATCACAACAGTATTAAAAAGAAACAGATTCTAAGGTTTAACATAGTAGTTAAGGTCTTTACAATTAAACCTCTGAAGTTCTTCATCTGATCTCTATCTTAATTTTAATAGAGAATTTATAGGCTCTAATTTAGTTCAGTGTAGACTCTGGTAGCCCCATATGCCCAGCACATACCAAAAATTTTCCTCAGTGTGAAAGTTTGAGACAAGGATATATTCTTTGATATTTAGGGGGATAAACAGTTATTCAGTCAGAATAATCTTCCATTTCATATATACCGAATACCAAAACTAAAGGGGCTTTTGCCTGACACCTATCTGGCAGTTATGACCACCACCACCACCAGGATGGACTGCAAATACAAAACCTCTCTCTCCAGCTTCAATCAAGTGTACCACAAATGCAATAGGTAGGAGATAAGATTTCAGGGTTACCTCATGGTCTTTTTCAGGGGATGTATCAGAGTCCAAAATGCAAAGACATTTTTCTTGCCAGATGCACAGAGAACACTTAAAGTGAAGATGTGGTCTCATAACACAGCAGCCTGCACACACCCATGTTAAGGCTCTCCAAATGAATTCTAGGACATGATTTTTGACAGAGATAAATAATTCATGGTCTCTTTACCAGTATCTAAACCTCACCCAAGTCTTAGAACAGATTTGACAACTTTTAAATTGAAGTTAGCACTGTGATATCATCCAAGTAGCTCTCGTTAGATACTCACCAAATACTTGGAAGCTAGCTGACATTTGTCTTGTTTGGGGTGCAGAACTGATCCCTGTGATAATACACACTATGTGGCAGAAATACAGAGAATAGGAAAGGGGCAAGTCACACTAGAAACCCAGGGTGAGGGATAGCTCAGTGGTTTGAGCACTGGCCTGCTAAACCCAGGGTTGTGAGTTCAATCCTTGAGTGGGCCATTTAGGGATCTGGGGCAAAAAAAATCTGTCAGGGGACAATACTTGGTCCTGCTAATGTAGGCAGGGGACTGGACTTGATGACCTGTCAAGGCCTTTCCAGTTCTTTAAGATAAAAATAAATATATGGAGATATGCCTACTTTATAAAGAGCCTCCATCTTGGCCCCCTAGGTCTCTCTATCTGACAAAGAAGCAGAGAATCTTCATTTTAGAGGCAAATAGGTCCATTTCTGTCTTTCCAAACTGTCAGACCAGTAGCAAAAATATCCAACTGGTTGCTCCACACTGTCGACCTTTTGAGGCAGTCTGCTTCTGGTACAAAGAGCATATATCCCCCTTAAAATAAAGAGCATATAATCAGTAAGTGGTTCCACTGCAGTCAGAAGAGTAGAGATAGAGTGGTCCTGATTTTTGGTTCCCCCTGCTTTCTTTTTTTCTTAAATATAGCTCATAAGTGTGTTGTCCATTGTCCAAATGTATGTTGTCTATGAATTTAGTGCTTTTGAGACAATTACAGGCTTGTCTTGGGATCTGTACAGTTGCTACTGCCTTCTTTGGACCCTGTTCCATCTATTACGTTCATCTAGGAGTAGGCTCCCATACTGCAAAGATGTAGAATGAGTGACTGAGTGTGCAAGTTGTGAAGACTGACTTGTCTGGCTATTTAAATATTCCTTTCTGGATATTCTTTCTTCAGTCATTCTAGATAACTATGCAAAGACTGCAGGACTTTAACTTACTGATGGTATACACAAAATGTAATGCGGAGGAGAAATCTTTGTATCGCTCATCCTGAGCCACGAGTCCCATATAAGCCAGTCACCACAACAGGCTTGCAGTGGTAGTCATATGAATTGCTCTCAGAGCTGTCATGGGTTTGTCCTGGAAGAGATGACCTGACCACCACCAAAGGACCCAACGAACACCTGAAGGGATTGTCAAGTGGTGGTAGATATTCTTGTGTAGTAAAGACCCAGTGTAATCAGAAGTTCTGAAGAGGTGAAGATGAAGCACTGCCCATGGAACAGTTTACATAAAAACTACCACCATGCTGATCAGCTGAAGACATTGGTCTGTTGATACCTGGAGAGTGCTTGAGCAACAGCCTGATGAGGTCTTGACTTTATGAAGCTTTTCCTTGGGAAATATTAAGAGGCTCAGAGTGGTTAGGCATAGAACTCATGGGTTTAGCGTTACTGAGAAGGGATATGGCAGCTTTGCTGGTTCATGGCGAATCCCAAATTTTAAAAACAAAATTATGAACAGCTTGGCAAGCGTGACCTTATATGACTGTAACTTCAACATCAGATTGTCTAGGATAGTGGTAGATCTGAATCCCCTCTTGTCTATGGCTATCTGCCAGAAATAAACTGTTTGAAAAAAAGAGGATTCCAAAGCAAAGGTGATCATCTGAAAAACCTATGGCTGTTCCAGAATGCAAAACATAAGTTTTTAGCTGGGATACACTGGAAATATAAAACTCTGAGATCTATGAAACAAATCTCAGAGCTATTTTTTGGTTCAGAAGAAGAGCTAGTCTCAACCCTGGAATCTGTTTTGCACGTGAAGATTACATATGGACAGGTCCAGAATTTTTATCATCCCAAAGAAAACTGAAGTTTAAATCTATTAGAAGTGATACTGAACCAGACTGAAAAGAAATTCTTAATCCTTTCTCTCAGGTGAGGATAGGCCGCAAGCCAGCAGACCTTCACTGTCTTGCAGAGAATCCTTTCTGGACAACTTCTCTGGCTAGTATTGGAAAAGAGGAAGTTACTCAACTTGTGCAGTAATTATGGTTCTCCAAGATGTCTGTCTCTATCGGTGCTCAACTGTAGATGTATCTGGGCCCCTGTGCCTCTGATGGGAGATTTTAGGTAGCAGTATCCATTCGGCCCACATATGTGCTCTCTCCCCTTCGTGCTCTTCCTAGAGGCCAATTTAGCCCTGTGTGGGCAAACCACTCTCAGTTCCTTCTCTACTGCAGAGTCCCTTGCTGAGAACACTGAAGTAGAGGGGAGAAGGGTGGGTCATGGAACCTCCATAGGGAGGACACATCTCAAGGAACCATCGTTACTGCACAAGGTAAGTAACTTCCTCTTCTCTGCACAGTAGATGACTTCACAGCATTCCTCCACAATGGAGAGCTGGGGCTTCACAGTGGAATCTATTATTGATAGATAATTATTGAGCTGAAGATGGCATCAGAAGCTGAGTCTTGAGTACTTGTGTAGTGTTCTGGGAAAGCATGAGCAGAAACCCAAGTTTCTACCCTATAAGTTTATGAGATGGGAACATGTTTAATATGTTAATACCCATAATATTTTTAAAACAACAAGATGGCAAGTGATTTCATGGAGTGTGCATCAAGTTCTGGTGGAAGTAGCAGGTTATAGGCATGACAACAATAGTTAATGTAGTTCAAGGCCAATTTGGAGAATCTTTGAGCTGATATTCTGGAGCCCTTGGATCTGTCCGTAATTGAGAGGAAGAATTTAGAAAATTCCCTAAAGCCTTTTTGACCTGTCCAAATAAAATGTTACGGCACTCCAAACAACAAGCGTATGTAGTATTGCCTCCCTGTCGTAACAATGCGACTTTGAAAATAAGTTGAGGAGATGAATGAGCTGGCTTATGCAGAAGGACAAGGCCACCTTGGGAAGAAACCTTGGGTGAGGCCTCAGACTGATTTTGTCTTTAAAGACAACTATGAAACTGGGGTGCACCAACACTTATTTCCCCTATTTGTCATATTGAGATGATGGCCATCAGAAATGCTGTCTTCATTGAGAGGTGTAGAAGAGAACAAGGATTAAAGGGTGGTTTAGTTAGGGTCCCATGTTGGAACCGGGCATCCGGTGTGAAGAGGTGGTTTCCCATGCCTTTGAGGAATCTTTGAGTTGCTGGATGGGCAAATATCGAATATCCAGCCACCTATCGGTGGAAGGCCATCATGGCCATGGAGATGTATTCTGAGTGAACTAAGGGAGAGACCAGCCCTTTTTTGAGATCTAGTGTATAGTCTAGGATCAAAGGGAGGGAGGAAGATGTCTAAGCAACTCCTTTGGAATTGCAGCAAATTTGGAATAATTTGCACTTTTGCAGATAAGTGCAACAATTTCCTACTGAGTAGTAACACTTCTTTCACCTCCTCAGAGCTGGTGTGTTGGAAGCAGCCAAGCCTGGAGCCAAAGCATCTATAAGTTCGGGGATGGTGTGTCAGTCACTTTGGGAGAGTAAGTGACGAATGGGTTGAAGAGGAACTGGAGGACACATTGCTAGCTGTGTCAGGGATGGGTATCGCACTTGTCTCAGTCAGTTGAGGGGAATACATATAACACTTGCTTTTCCCCAATGTAGTGAGGCGGCTGCCCCAGTCCAGGTAAAAAGGGGTTAAAACAGCCCTGCAGAGGGCTGTGGCTAGGGAAAGGCAGCCCAGCAGAGGACTGCAAATGAAAGCAGCTAGGGCAGAGCAGCCACAGCTGTGGCTGGGTCAATTAAGGCCCAGCTGGCCCTGATAGAAAGGGCTCAGAGTTTGGAGCTCAATGACAGTCTCTCCTCTGTCAGTAGAGGCAGACAGGCCTGGCTGCTGGGAGCTTGAGTAGGTATCTAGAGTGGTGCAGTGCTGGGGCAAGGCAAGAGGAGCTGGGAGAGCTCCAGCCTTGAAATCCCTAGACCGCAGGGCCTAGGTGAGGGCTCAAAAGGGGTACTGGGATTGCAGGTGCAGCCCATGGCTCTAGAGGCAGAGGCAGCAGGCCAAACCCTCCTTGTCGGTGGTAAATGGCAATAATCCTGCAGTCTGCTCCAGAGAACTGGGGCAAGTGGTGACTGGCAGTTGCCTAGACTGAAGCAAGGTGGGGACAGTGGGTGGGGGTTCCCCGGGGAGGGAAGACCCTGAGACTGTGGGGGTACTGCAGGGGTGCAGCACCCTAGGGAAGAGAGCACCAGGTTCTGGGAGGGACACAGGACCAGAGCAAGTGCGACTACGGCCTGCAGAGGGTGCTCCAGACGCTTGACAGAGCTAATTCCCGGATGTACCAGCGGGAGACGCTGCAAGGTGAGTTGCCGCTTTGCTACACCCACCTTAATTGTAATAGGACCTTTGATATCGGCGGGAATGAAGAGGAGGAGTATAGCAGTTCTCTGCCCCATTGAAGAAAGCAAGCATCACTTAGACTATTTCCCAAATCTGGCTCTGGAGCAGTAGCAGAGACATTTCTTGTTCTGGTAAGTAGCTAAAAGGTGTATTGTAAGGGTTCCCCATAACCAAACAGATTGTGGAGCACTGTTGGGGTTCATTTCCCATTCATGGCTGTGAGAGAAATCACCACTGAGACTGACTTATATTTTCTATCTCTGGCAGGCAAGCGGCTGATATGAATACACTGTGGAGGATGCACCAAGTCCAGAGTTTTAGTGCTTCTCTGCAAAGGGAGTTTGATCTGACACCTCCCTGGAATTTAGATAAAATATGCACAATATCTTGTCTGTCATGATTTGAGTGAGTATTCCTGAACAATGGGAGAAGTAGTCCACAAGCCTAAGGTAGATAGAGTACAGACTCCATGGAGACCATTTGCACTGAACTCTGCGATTGTTTAGGTGGGCTCTCCAGCCAATCACTGCTGATGGTGATTGTGTGAATGTGATCCCCGCACATACATTGGATAGGTCTTTCCACCATTCCAGAGAGCATAAGCAACTTGCTTAGCCTGTCCTTGTTTGGATTCTAAACATATCTGAGCCATGTCAGTGGATACCTCATATGTAATTGGGCATAGAGGTAAAAAAATATGCATGGCACCATGTGCCTTCATTTTCTCAGGCAATTTCTGGCTGACATTTGTGGGCTGGCCTGAACTCTCTCAAGGAGACTGGTCTGGGTGTTAATCTATGCAGTGAGAGGAATGCTCTTGTTTAAACTGTATCGAGTTAAGCCCTATAAACTTGAAATATTTTACTGGAGTCAAGGCCAATTTCTTGGCATTAAGTTCTAGACCCAACTGCGCAAAAATGTCCTTTGGGTGGCTCGCAGGACATCTTTGAATGAACGAGCCTTGATAAGGCAGTCATCCGGATATGGGCAGATTACAATATCGTATGTTCGTAGATGTGCTGCTATGAAAGAGAGAACCTTGGAGAATACTTTGGGTGCCAGTGAGAGACCAAATGGAAGTACTCTGTACTGGCAGTGGTCCTTTCCAAACAGTATCTACCGTGGGTCGGTACGATTGAGATGCAGAAATAGACATACTGTATGTCAAGGGCAGAGGACCAATCTCCCTGCTCTAGAGATGGAATAATTTCTGCTAGTATGATCATCTCGAATTTTTGTGCCTTCACATATCTGTTTAGTGCTCTTTGATCTAATATGGGTCTCCAACCTCCTTTTCTCTTGGGGATCAGGAAATATTTGGAATAAGTCTTTGCATTGGAGGTGAACAAACTGGTTTTATGGTCCCTAGGTACAGATCACCTGCTATTTTGTAACATAAGTCTCTTGTGAGAAAGATCCCTGAAGAGGGATGGGGAGAGAAGGTAGGTAGAAGAGAGAGAGGGATAAGTGGATTGAGTAACCCTTAGAAATGATCTCCAAGACTCACTTATCGGAAGAGATGTTTTCCCCATTCTGGAAGAAGAAAGCTAAGCAATATCCAAAGGAATGTGGAAGGGTCTGTGTTGCAGCTATTATAAGGGGTGGTTGCTCAGGGCCTTGACCAAGGCTTCAGAACTGGTGCATTGAGGTAGAAGGCTAAGATGTTGAAGACTGGGAGGCTGACTGTTTCCGCTTCTTCATCCTAGACCTTTCGTTGCATCACTGTGATGTGAGGGGGAACTCTGAGATGGTTGTAAACTAATTAGTACATTCTTAGAGTGCACAGAGTAGCTTAGGAATCTTTAAAGCAGGGACTGGCGACGTTTGCATGCAGGACCGCAGAGTAAGCACCCTTAGCGGGCCCCGCTGCTTTGTTTACCTGCCGTTTCACTGACTGTGGCTCCCCCTGGCTGCGGTTTGCCGTCCCAGTCCAATGGGGGCCACGGGAAGCGGCGCAGTGCTGGTGATTGGTACCATCATGGGAGTTGTGGTCCAAACAAAGGTTACTTTAAGGGGGTCAGCGCCCAAGGATTTCTTTGGTAGTAATTTTGCAAAGACAGTATGGTCTTTGCTCTTATCTTCAGCAGGCACTGCCACTGCTTCAGAGCCAGTTCCCTTCAAGTTTTAGGCATTATGGCACAGCTTGTATCAGAGGATCCCTGTGTTTGCCGAGTACCAGGTTTCAGAGCCACCAGTGCCAAAGTGACGAATCATGCCATAATTTCCTCTGGCTGGTCAGGAGCTCAGTCAGAAGATTTTCTCCTCAGCTCTCCGTCCCTATAAGTTAAAGGCTCTGGCGATAATCTTCATCACAGAGGAGATTCTGGACCGGGGTTGGATGCCAGTTTAAGAACACCCTCCTTGAGGAGGAATTTCAACTTTATCTTAATTTTTTCAGGATCTAGCCTTCAACTGCTGACGGAAGATGCACTTCTGCAGGATGGGAGGCAGCAGACGCATCCATCTGTAACAGGAGATGCACCATTTACACCTGAGGTAGCGGAGCATGCCCCTTCCACAGGGCGATCCCCAAAGAGGGAGGGGGGAAATAAGGAGTAAGAAAAAATTAAATTAAAAATGGAAGCTCGGCATACTACAAAAACAAACTCTAGGACTAAAAACACTATCAACTATAATGAAACATGAGATAAGAAAATCGGACTGCTACTCGCTGTGTCAGGCCAAGGGCAGCTGAGAAGGAACTGAGGGAGGTTCACCCATACAAGGCTAGAAAGCCTCGAGGCAGAGCACAACGGAGGGAGAATGCATGTGCAAGCTAAATGGACACTGCTACTAAAATCGCTGATCAGAGGCATAGGGGCACAGATATACCTACAGTGGAGCACCCATAGGACACTACTCAAAGAAGAATCATCTCTTCGTCTTGAACAGGAGAAAGACAACAGTTTGACAATTCTTGTACAGCTGACAGTTGCAGGGAAATAAACCTGAAGCTTCCCAAGTATGTGTCAAAAATGAATGGCTGGGAACAATTTAATGCATACTTGAAGAACTGTTAATAGGAGAAGGAATTCTCTTTCAGGAGAAGCTTGCTTAACAGTTTCATTCCATCAACGTGTGCCTAAACAAGTTTGCCTTTGTAAGACAGCTAGAAAAGGGAAGAGATTGAAAAATTCCCACAGGAAGAAAACTCAGAGAAAACCTCTGCCTCAGAACACAGACAACATTTTGCAGGAAATACCACCATCACAGTTCACTAAGCACACTTCCAAAAGGCATGGACAGACAAAATGCACTGGAAAGAGAGGAATCACTTACCTATCTTTGAGGCTTGGAAAGAGTGAAAAAAAGGCACCAGTTTCAAGACTGATCCCCATTGTAGGAGGGAATTTCCATTTATTGGTGAATGGAAGAGAAACTGAAAACAATCAGCTTGCCTCCTTGATCTGGATTTTGTTCTCTAAGAAGCAAGAGTCTGAATCATCTCAAAGAATATTTGTGTTGTACATTGCAAGGAAGACAAGTCCTAAGGCAGTCAAAAAGTTGATTCTTATATTCTTCGTCAGAACAGTATCTAGTTAATCCCAAAATCAATCAAAAATCCTGGAATGGGATGACTGAGCTTGAATTTGTTTGTTGAAGAATTCCCCAGATCAAGTTCACAGAAAAAGGACTCTTCCAAACAGCATTCATACCTTCTAGATAACTAACTTTAGGCACTCACACGGCACCACAATGCTTTAATGGCAAGCAAAAAAAAAGCTTTCAACTAAAGTTTAATATTCCCTCAGATCTAAGACTGGATCACATCAGTCTGTGGTTGTGTAAGCCAGCCTACAAAAGCCCTAGAAACACAGGACATGTACACTCTGGCACCCAGGACAACCATGAAGAATTAGCAATCCTTGCATAAAGCCCACATGCAATTTTTCAATCCAGAACATCTCTAGTACATTGCATTTAAATTAGAAGAGTGGATTAGATACAGGAAACACAGAAGGACTGATCATGGGAGCCCAACAGCTTCCCATATAGAGACAGCCGGCATGTGTTATCTTAATTAAGGCAGTTCTGGAATGATCTAGCATTCATCCAGTACCAATAAAAATATATCTAACCAGAATTAGACAATTTCCCCATCACTGCATCCTTAAAAAGCACACAGGCTGGCATCTTCTTGAGAACATCAGCTACAAACCTCACCAAAAATACTGTGGTTTCTCCTGCACTTCCTGACTGAAACTGGGGCTTTGCATTGGAGCTGTTTTCATAATGGTCCCCACTGCTTATTCATTTGAGAAGCAGAAGGAATTCACCTGCAAGATAGCTGCAGTCTTTTAGAGCAGCAGTTCTCAAGCAATTATACACCACACAGTTGATGGTAATCTTTGGAGAGGCTATTGACAATATTTCCTCTAATTTTAATCTGTGGACATAACTAACAGCTGTTTGAGATTAAGTTTAAAAATCAATTAATGCAGTTTTACATTCTCTCCCCCTCACTCAATTCCTCTCCTAATTCCCACTAGTCTCTTCAGTCTCACTCTTTCCATATTCATGCCATAGCCCACATTAATATTTTCCTCTCCTTTCACTTTCCTCCCTCTGTTCTTTCATTTCATGAGAACGGCAATACTGAATCTGACCAAAGGTCCATCTAGCCCAGTATTCTGCCTTCCGACAGTGACCAATGCCAGGTGCCCCAGAGGGAATGAACAGGTAATCAAATGACCTCATTCCCAGCTTCTGGCAAACAGAGGCTAGGGATATTATCCTTGTCCATCCTGACTAAGAGCCAGTGATGGACCTATCCTCCAAGAATTTATCTAGTTCTTTTTTGAACCCTGCTATAGTCTTTGCCTTTACAACATCCTCTGGCAAAGAGTTCCACAGGTTGACTGTGCATTGTGAAGAAATACTTCGTTTTAAACCTGCTGCCTATTAATTTCATTTGATGATCCCAAGTTCTTGTGTTATGAGAAAGTAAGTCACATTTGATTTCACACCCCCTCTTCCTCAATTTCACTGTGTGAGAAAGTTACATGTACAGGGGAGCCAGGGGAGAGGATGCATGTGAAGAGAAGAATGAGACCTAGGAGGAGTAAAAGCGAAGAGGAGGAAGGGGAGAAGATATAATAAAAATGGTTTATGGAATGAATAAGGAAGAAAAACATGTAAGTGACTGAAGTAGATTGAATGGGGGAAACGACAGAGTAAAAGAGGGATAGGGAGAAAATGAAGTCACAGGTTTTAAGGTTAAACTCAGGTAAGTCATTTCTTCTGCATGCAAATTGAGGAGGAACACCTAAGGGGAGAAAAGTAGGCAGACTTGCTTTCCCTTCCTGCCCCAAGATGCAAGCAGCAGCAAGATGTCACCAGGATTAGGAGAGGAAGTGAAGACACTGGAGTCCCTTCTACTCAGCAGGTGTAGCAGTGGCACAGGAAAAGCATCCCCTCTCCTTCTCAGGAAAAGATAGCAGCAAAAAAAGGCTTCTTTGGCCAGATGCAACAGCAGCTGCAGTGAGCAGACAGGGAGCTCCAACAGTACTGCTTCACACTGGGAAACAGATGCCTCTTAGGTTAAGAATCTTTCATGTTCAGCAGGCACTACTGAGTGCCTTGTGGCTACCAGTAATGTGGCTGCTCATGAAAGTTAAGTAGAAGTAAGGTTATAGATTAAGAGGCTCCTTAGGTTATAAACTCCTTGGAACATGGACCAGCCTTCTGGAACATTTGCACATAGTGGGCACTACCTATTATCCTGAAAGACCAATACAAATATGACTAGACACAACAGCAAGTATCAATTGCAAAGCTCTGATGAGATGTTTAGCCTTACTCTTCATCCTGGGCTGCTGACCTCTGACACTACTCTTGTGCTTCATATTTCCTATCAGCCTTTGGTAGTAGATGCCTAATAAATGTTAACATTACCTCACCAGTGACTCCTTGAAGAGGTTCTGCCCTATCAACGCTAAAAACCTACTGGCTGCAGCAAAAGCAAGGGTCTCCACAGGTCCAACGCTCCCCCATGAACACCTAATTACCTCTGATACTGCTTGGGAAAGTAGATTAGCAGCCAGATTTTTCTCCTCCCCTATCCATGAAAAAAATACACCCCTAGCTAAGAACGAATTTTAATTCTTTAAATGGATCAACGTACAATGATAAAAGCACTCTTCACCCAAAAGCACTTCACACACACATCAATCCACCCACCACTGAAGTGTCCACATTTGGGATGGAAAACAGCAGCTATTTAAGAGGGCACAGAAATACTATGGCCAAAACACTCCCCCTAAAAGTATGGTTTAAGATGCCAATGAGAAGAACATTTCTACAATGTCCCTGAACTGCACCAACTTCAGAAATTCCGTATCTACTACAATAATTAATTTGTCCCCTTCTTCCAGCTTTGGGCACCACAATTCTTAAGACTCAAGTCATTTTGAAATTAAGTTACCTGCAGGATTCTAATAAAGGTGCTTTAGCATAATTTCAGATGTGATGCATTTAAGTAGTGAGGAAAAAATATGTTTCTACAAAATTAAGAGTGTCTTTACATCATTCAGTTAGAACTGCATTCTACCTTTTAAAAGTTGTGTTTGTTGGTAAGATAGGGATGAAGCCAAGTTAACATCCTCTAATATAAACCAATTCTAGATTTTTACGAAGTGAACTGAACAAGTCTGCCCCATGTTTTCAAACAGCCTAAATTCTGAAATTTGTATACTCCCAAAATTATGTATTCAGATGATTTGATGACTGCTCAACCGTAATTCTTTAAAAATATTTCAAACTGATGTAAAGCTTTACACACAAATGAAGTGTTCTGATAGGTGTCTATGACGTACCAGGACTGACAAGTCTCATCTCCTTTTCATACTAGGAGAAAAATTTCTTTGCAGAACAGAAATTCCAAATATTTTACTTCGCTCAGCTGACATCACTTAGCCTTCAGATTTGTGACACGCAAGACAGCACAGTACAACCACCACCAAAGAAATACACAAATCTTCATATTTGTCTATGAAACACCTTCCCTTTCTGACTAGGGACATGAGTAGACCAGGCAACGTGATAGTAACCAGAAAGTGCTAGAAGCAAGCTGCTGAAAAGCCAGAAGGAGTATTTTGTTGAAGATTAACTGGCTCAGGGCTGATGAAGTGGGGATAGTGTAGATATTATTTGACTTGTGAATTTATAATACACCAAATGGAAACTTGTCCAATTCCAGGCTGGTATATCTAGGCTCCTAAAGACAAATAAGCCTCGAATAACCATCTTACTCCCAAGTCCAGCTTCATTCAGGTGGTGAGACTAAACCTTTGGTCATGAAGATAAAGTCCAGGTAGCTATCAAAAAGGATAATCCTCTGTAAATTTAGAGCAATTCTGTTCCAAGCACACAATCCTATCTTCAAATAAGCATCCCAACAAGCTTGGTAATAACCACCAATAAAGTTCAGCTCAGGAAAATTTTTAAAACAGATGTGTCTGTCCACAAGTGTGTGCCAGGCTTTTTTCCATGGGACTGCAAAGCCAGCACCCTGCATATTCAACATGGAACTTTGGTAAAAAAAAAAAAAAGTTTCTTCTTCATACTGAAGTCAGAGTATTTCTTCAGAAATAGTTTGATGCAGACATGAAGATATTACCCTGGAAAACAAGTGTAAGGACTTTTACAAAGTAGGGTTTTTATTTGCTGAACTGATGAATTCTGTATTTATACAAGAAATTTAAGTTGCAGGACCTACATGAATAAAACTTTACTTATTTCCTGTATTTTTTAAAATCCTTCATACATCAACACAATCCATCAAAATCAAAATTTTAACTTGAAAATGTCCTTAAAATGCTTACATTTGAAACCATCTCAGTAGGTGTAAACAGAATGGATGGCCTTCAAATTCCTGTTGCAAGAATAGGTGAACTCCCACCCCTACCTTACACCTAAATCTAACACAGCTAGGAGCAGGCACATTCAGGCAAGGCACAGCTTCAAGTTCTGCTGGCTTCTCTTAAGCTCACCCCGATCCACTACATTAGGAGTGGGCAACCTATGGCACATGTGCCAAAGTTGGCAAGCAAGCTCATTTTCAACAGCATTCACATTGCCCAGGTCCTGGCCACTGGTGTGGGGGGGCTCTGCATTTTAATTTAATTTTAAATGAAGTTTCTTAAATATTTTGAAAACCTTATTTACTTTACATACAATAATTCAATTTTATATTCTAGTCTTGTAGAAAGAGACCTTCTAAAAACATTAAAATGTATTACTGGCCTGGGAAACCTTAAATTAGACTGAATAAATGAAGACTCGGCACACCACTTCCGATCCCTGCACTACCATCACCAGTTAATCACCACCAACGAAATGTTTTAGTAACTCCATAGAGCAACAATAGGTCTTCAAAGCATAAATGCAACCATTTCTGCTACCCAATCTGAAGAGCCACTATACATTAGTAAATCCAGGCTTCCAGGTTACGAAAAACTACCACTATAATTTACCAAAATATTTTAAACAGCCAATAAAAAGTTATATTTAACAATTATGTTCAGTTTCCTTTTCCATCTATTTTTTGAAGATTTGGAGTTAGCAATGATGAGGGCAGATGGGTGGAGAGATATAATGGTCAGAGATATTACTGTTATTAGCTTCTGCTAACTCCACTGCAAGTAGTGAAACATAGGCTCCCTGCCAACAACTAAACCAAATGAAGACATTCTGGAATTTCAGCCTCCATTTCATACTGTTCCTTCTCATCAGGCAGTTCAGATACTTTATGAACGTATATTACAATCAAATAGGACATTGAAACATAGGCTCAAACAAATTTCATGTATCTTTATAGCTAAGGTTCCTCTCTCCATGTTAAACCGTATACAAATATATTTTCTATCAACTCAGATAGCAAATTAAAAGAACTCCACATACTGCACTGATGTATTTGATTTGAAATCCCAAAAAGTAAGCAACTAAATCACTTCTGAAATGCTTTCCTTCCTTATTTGGATCCACAAAGCAATCTTCAAGGCTTAGGTCGAAATAGGTTGGGGACAGTGTAAGTTAACTATATCAATTCAGAAACTGAACCTGCAATCTCAGGAAAGATTTTCTCCAAATTAAACAGATGTATTGAAATTTGATCAATTTTTATTGATACTTAAATCTAGTAATTAAAATCCATCTTGAACTGCAATGTATTAATCTTGAAATTAGTGTCATTTTTTAACTTGAAGTAAGATTCCACGTTGGACTACAGAGAACAATGCATCAAAATTTCTCTGTACAGTTGTTTTGATGCTTCCAATTCTGCAGAGAAATTTCAGTTACATTGAACAATTATGTTTAATTTCCTTTTTACAGCACCATTTGAATTATTATTGCTACACATCCTTTTGTAATTATCACATTTACCAAACAGTCCAAGTGATCTTAGTCTACTAGATTAATATTAATCTATTACATCAAGCTCACAGGATCAGTTTTGATTTTTAAAGTTTATTTCTTAGGATATTCAAAAGGCAATTATTTCAGACCATTTCATTAAGATCTAGTCCACATTAGAGACTAAAATTCTAAGTTTGTTTTGCTTTTTTTTAAAAAAAAAGTTTGACTGATTTTTATACAATAAGGTGGCTGGAGAAAAGCACCCCAACCCAATAAGCTTGCAAAATTTTCATTCTAATTACAGCTCTGAATAAATCTCTCTTTAAAGTGTTTTTTAGCATAACTTTCCCTTTTTGACCAAGACATGATTTAATTAATTCTAGATGGAAACTGCATAATAATTGATTGGATTCAACTCTAAAATCAGAAGTCGAACAAAGCTTGGAAAAATACTCCGGGTCAGAATATTTCTGAGGAGCATGCCTATTTGTAGTTTCAACTCTGTCATGCCATATTTCCATTTTCAAAATGACCCAGTACTACAACTCCTTACCCTTTTCCCATTCCAGTATTAAAAACTCATTTCCTCCCCTATTACCCAAAAATGTTTTCTATTCTTTTCTGCTTTCCAGTTTATTCCCTCACCTTGGAATGAGTCGTCCAAATTTTATACTGAACTGGACAGGTCTAACACTTACCCAGTAAGAATTCCACTAGAAATTAGTGGTCCATAGAAATTTAAGTCAATGTTTAATAAAAAGGTCTCAAACCCACTTGTTCCATCAAGGAATGTCTTTGTGGACAGGAATAAAATCTACATTCTCAGCTCAAAATATATCAGAGAATCTTTAGTTTAATTTAGAGCGATAGTGATGATAATGTGAAAAATTAAGTTTTTTTAAAAAGTAACAGACACCTTCATCCAGCAATATTGGTACATGTCTCTAAAGAATGTACCTTCTTACAAGATACGTAATTCTCACCTTTATATAACTCCTTTGAATACTTCTAATGCCAAAAATCCTTTAGTACCAAATTATCTAGAAGGAAGTATTCCCTTATAATAGGGGTTTTGAAGACAGTCAATAATGAGTTTTCTACCCTAGTTCACATAAATGATGTCAAAGCTACCACATGGAATAAGTAAAGTAACCAAAAACTTTTCTTACCTTGTTCATTGTTCCAGGTTGTGGCCCTCTCAGTCCTGTCTGTCCTCCCATCTGGGGAGAACCTTGCTGCAGTGTCTCAGCCAACAAGTTACCAGCATTACCTATTCCTGGATTTGGATACGGCATGTTGGACCGCCCTCTTCCTGTTCCAATTGAACCGTTCATGACTTGCCCTTGCATCATCCCCTGTCCATTGCCTGCAGCCAGCATCCCAGGATTCATGCCAGCATTCATCCCTGTGTTCATTCCCATGCTGGGCTGATTAACTGGACTGTTTACTGCAGGGATCATTCCTGCAGTTGACTGGGCTGAAGGACCTTGATTTGGGCCACTTGTACCCATTCCCATATTTGGAGAGGTCAATCCTGCCTGTGCCATGGGGCTTTTAACCATGCTGTTTAATATTCCCATTCCAGGACTGTTCTGTTGAGTTTGACTTGCCATGCCCTGGCCTGGTCCGCCAACCCCCATATTGAGGTTTGGGGAACTACCAGCCCGCAGCAGTTCAGACAGCTGCTTATGTTTAGATGCAGCATCTTGTGCCATGCCAAGACTGGTTTGCAGCTGATTAATGTCACCACCATTGGTAAGTCCCAAATCTGTGGAGCTGATTAGTTCATCTGGCAAATCGTGTTCCAGATCAAAGAGGGATCCAAAATCTAGAAGAAAAAACAAAAAAAGTTTTTAAAATTCAGATCAACTAATGAGATCTAAAGATAAATCAGAACAAAATAACCAAGGGTTTACGTCAGATGAATAGCACACCTTCACATGGACTATTCGTGCAATATTACAGCATCAGCTAGTATCTGAAGTCAGCCAGCTCGCCTTCATGCAGACCATCTCTAAAACGTCAGAGACTTGTAATGAGATTACATGTTTTGTTTCTTTATGATGCATTAAAAATGCCTCACTCCCAACCCCATATAAACCAGTTTTGCTGGAGGATCTATTGGATGTCTCAGAGCATGTTTGTGAGCTCTCACTCCATAAGTGCACAAGTTTCAGATTTTTAGCAATGGTGTCCTTTTCCAGAGTCTTGGTACTGGAGTTAAATAGGTTTTAACACTCAAAATTTTGAATGATTAAAAATCCCTCCTGCTGACAAAGCTCTGTTCCCACCAGCACTTTTCGCCGTCAAACTTTCGTCTTACGGGGGATGGGAGGTAAAAGCAAAAGACGACTTCCTTTATAAATCATGGAGTAGCTAAAAGGAGATGTCTTTTCCTTCTTTTGCTGGTCACCTTAAACTATTATCAATTTTAAGAACCCCCCAAAAATGTTACAAAATAATGAATCTTCACTGGGTAACACTCACTATGGGCCTATTTGGCTGCAAAGAGTAGAATTATAAGCAATGTAAACCATTCCTTCCCTATACAGGAAGAATATGAGAGAATGAAAGAGCAGGAACAGGAATGAAACCCATCTCTAATATGGCTATGAAGTGTCATCACTAAGGTAACAAACTGGCATAGTTTCAGAAAGTTTGCATATGGAGATACTTGGAATGTCATTGACAAGATACATTACATCAGCCCCAAGTTTTCTTATCTAGGGAGATCACAAATATTCAAAAGATATGCCAAAGCTACTATGCATCTCTTATTCTGTACTGAGTCAAAATGAAGTGTGTATTATTTTTACACTGTTAAATATAAACCAAATGTTTACACAAAAGATCACCTATTATGAATTCATACTATTTTAATGACTAAGAAGCATGCTGCCTAATGTTTACAGTTAGACGCTATATTACATAAAATAGTGATCAAGTTTAATTTCAACCCTTCTTAAAACAAGTTTCATTTCATGAATGCTCTATTATAGCAGAACTTTTACTTTACTTTCAAAGGGAAATTATTCAAGACTTTGTTAGACAGCTGACAGTGTTGCCAATACACTATTTTTGTACTATTGCAATGCTGATTAAGGGGAAGTGCCAACTCTACTTAAAGCCAAAGAGTATGACCACAGCAGTCTTCACTAAGACATTAAAATTCAAGATAAAGCATTAGTAGCAGAAATAAGGAGGTTAAGTCTGAAAGGCTGAATTCCATTAGATACATGCTCAACAAGGATCATGATGATACAGTACGAAGTTGCAAGACCATAGTATTTGCAACTTTGGAAATAAGCATTACGTCTGAAACAAAAAGTAAATCACCAAAAAAAGCCTTCTGAAAGTTTTGCTGCTGGGGATTAGCAAGAGAAGAGCTACTTTGGTGGACTAGATGAAGCAATTTCAGTTCTATTTAAATTTTAATGCTCCCAACTCTGCAGTATCCAAGCACTACAGACAAAACCATACGTCTTTCGGGCAAGAATTTTGCTTCTACTTTCCAACCCTCCCTTATTATTTCATTACCTGCTGCAGTCATTTGCCTTGGTGAAGTGTAAAGAGACCATCATTTAGCTTCCATTGTTTGAGGGAAGTTTGTGCAAAGGATAGACCTTGCATAATACTTCAATAGTGGATCTTTCAACAGCACCTTCCTTTTGACAGTATTGTAATTTAGTTACTGTTTTACAGGTGAAGCTGAGAAGAGGAGAAAAAGGGGCCCTTAATTCTGCTAAGCATACAGTTCCCAGAAGGCATGCCTAAACTTCATATAATTTCACATCAGAAGGAACAGAAAGGACTTTAGTTTTCAGTAAGCAAGTGAACAGATATCAGTGAGTGAAAGGAAAAGGCAAGGATTATAATGGAGCAGCATCTTAAAGATAGCAGAAGAGCAAGAGAATTGGGAAAGCAATAAAAGGGACATGAAGCCATAAAGTCACTGAATAAGGAAATTCCTCAACATGAAGAATGATCAAGTCCTTCTTCAAAATATGATGGGACACAGTTTCCACAAAAAGGCCTGTGTAAGGGATTTAAGGTATGGCCAATCCTGTAAACTAGAATGAAATTCTTGTTTTCATTATTATAAAGCCATATTTGCTTTTCCTCATGCAAGGAAAAGATCACTTAGATCTTCAGAGGAATGCTAACAATCCCATGGGATTCTCCCTCCTAGATCTCCACTTTCAAGTACATGAGGGCAGGATTCTAAGCTTTAAAGGTTCTTAGAGACCAGAAACAACTCTAGCATTCAGAAACGTAAGCCAACCTCTAACCCCTCACTGCTAGTCATGCCAAATGAGCCTTTTAACAGGGAAAATGCACTAAAAAATGTTTCCTCAAAAGGCAAGAAATTAACAGGTACATGCAGAGAAAACAACAAAATCATACTAGACTGAGGGAAGGTGGCTGGGAGATAATTATCTTGGCATTAAACATTGAGATACAGAATTATAAATATTTTTTCTCTCATCAATCAGGGTGGATAAAATTTTTTATGAAACTCAAAACATTCGATTTTATTTAAATAGGATTTTTGATAATATTTTTTTGAAGAAAAACCTATCTAAAGATAGTTTTAAGTAAGATACATTATAACTCATCATGGAATAGAGATTAAACTATAGTATGAGAATATATTTATATAATATTTAAGAAAAGTTTTGTAAATGAATTCCAATAGTTCATGGATTATGGATCCAATCTTATGACGTTTCAGGGGCTTCTGTACAGATATTTAGGTTAATCTTTTTATCTACCCAACGGGACTCAGTGCTCAGTGTAGAAGATACCAGAGATGCTTAGATTTTTTTGCAGTTCTCAACCTGTGGATTCGTGTCGCCAGAGATAACAAGCATGTTAACAGCAAAAATGTTTTTAAATAAATATACAGAAGTGAGAAATAAGACCTCAACTCTACTGTACCTCTGCAAATTTGTGCACAGAGTGTCAATCCCTTACCCCAAAAAGTTCAATTAATAGAAGACTGTTGGGGGTGAAATAGATCTGGACAAGGAAAAGTCTGGAGATAAATGTGAGAAGGGAGGGACAGGCAGTAGAAACTAAAGTGAAACTGTTTGAGCAGCATATTCCAGAAGTCTTGAGTCTGAGTGTAGCCGTCTTTGAACTGAGATCTACCATACCATTCTCTCACTACAAGGGAAAACCAATAAAGGCAGCAGGCCCTAAAGGACGCAATTTGGGAATATTTTAATGAAGTTCCTCTACCTGCGGGTAAGACAAGCATGCGTGCAAAACGCACACAGTCCAACAAAAATGCAAGGCCTCGTTGCCCAAATAACGAACGCTTCTCAATACAGTATGTTGTTTCCTCAGGAGGAAGCTGCATTGAAGACGACGAAAGGAAGATGTCTGAACATGCAGGATCTTTAGGTTGGTAAACCTTTTTATACTTCTTTCGTAAGGACTGCTGTCTTCCTTCTGGACTATACTTGAATTATGTTTCAGCAAAAAATATAGTTACTCTATGGTACTATCATTTTAGATGCAGTTGTGATAAAAAAATAAATAGCTGAAATAGGCAGATCTTCCTTTTACAAGTTCACATTGAAAGTAGCACTGAGTGTCAGTGAATGCAATAAATAATGCTAAATGAGCAGTATGGTAATAAAATAACTGCATTGACTTATTTTGTTTAGGAGAATCCATCCTCAACATACAGGATTCTCAAGACTAGACACCTTCAAGATCACTATCATTTCCTACAGTTTCAGAGTTATCTACAAATGACAGTGTTTCAGCACATCATGTATGTCACATAGCCACAGTATATCAACTGTAGCAAAAAGAAAAAAAAATCTCAATCATCCAGAAACAATCAGTTTGTGATAAGAACAGCAGATTACAAAAAGAGGTAATTGATGAAAACCTTGCCTGGTGTGTTTATGCAACAAACTCTCCTTTCCTACAATTGAGAACCCACACTTCCATAACATGGTTCAGACATTAAGACCAGGATACAGTCCACCCAACAGAGCAGATGTCACAGGAAAATTGCTGGATAAACTGTAAAAAAGAGAACTTGAGCAGTGTGCAAAAGGTCTAGAGCAGGGGTCAGCAACATTTCAGAAGTGATGTGCTGAGTCTTCATTTATTCACTCTAATTTAAGGTTTCGCATGCCGGTAATACATTAACGTTTTTTAGAAGGTCTCTTTCTATAAGTCTATATTTTATATAACTAAACTATTGTCATATTGTAAAATAAAGTTTTCAAGCTCTTTAAGCAGCCTCATTTAAAATTAAATTAAAATGCTGATCTTACGCCGCTGGCCCACTCAGCCAGCTGCCAGCCTAGAGTTCCATTCACCTAGGCCAGCAGCAGGCTGAGTGGGGCTTGCAGCTGGGACCCCGGCTGGCAAGGGGCCAGCAGCCAGAACCCCAGAATGGCAACAGGCTGAGCAGCTCAGGGATCCCGGCTGCCAGACCTGCTCAGCCCACTGCCGGTCTGGGGTCCCTGCCCTGCCCACGTAGAGCAGGTACCTACCTTCTCCCTGGTTCTGGCCCATTCTCTTTCTCTCTGTCTGCACTGCACTGAGGGTGGGAGTGCACTGAGCCTACGGCTGGGGTGAAGGAGCAAGCTTGGAGATGGGGTGTAGGGTCTGGCCAGGAGCTAGAATGGGACAGGAGATTTGGGTGAGGAGCGCTTACCTGGGCAGCTCCCATTTGGTGCGAGGGGTGCAGGAGCTCCCATTTGGTGTTCAGGGTGGGGGTGGGGATGTGGGGTGCAAGAGTCAGGATGCGGGGGGTGCACTGGGGTGTGAGTGGGTGGGTATGTGTGCGGGTGCTAGATTCAGGGCAGGGGGCTGGGTGTGTGTGAGGAGAGTGCAGGAGTCAGGGCAGAAGCCTGGGGGCATATGAGGGGATGCAGGTGTGGGGGGCTTGGGTATGTGTGCGGGTGCCAGAGTCAGAGCTGAGGTCGTGGGGGGTGAAGGAGTCAAGCAGAGGGCTGGGTGTGAGAGAGGTACAGGAGTCAGAGCAGGGACCTGGGGGGTGTGCTGAGCTGCAGGGCTCAGGGCAGAGGGTTGGTTGTATGTGTGTATGGGGGAGGAGGAGGGATTAAGGAAGAGGGCTGGGTGTGCGTGAGTGGGGGGCGGGGGGAATCAAGGCAGAGGGGGATATGCCCCGATTCCACCCCCTTCCCCAAGGCCCTACTGCTGCTTTTCCTCTGCCTCGGCCAGCCCGGAGCAGGGAACACGCTGCTGCTCTGTTTGTCCCCTTCCTCCT